>PVJI01005158.1:0-99865 GCA_004026765.1 Micronycteris hirsuta | reverse complement strand
ACTGGTAAGCCACACAGATGCATGGCAGCTGAGCATGAGCCCTGGCACACGCAGAGATGGCGAGTGTGGGTCTGCGAAGAATGACTGGAGCCTCACTCTGGAGTAAGAACTCCTTACTATGTACACATGCATCCGGTGAAACAGAAGGAGACATGTATTTGATACCAGTCTAGGCTGCTTTCTCAGGAAGGGTTGGTGATAAAGGTCAGTGCTGGCGTGGGATGGATCCTTCTTCCTTCAGGTTTTGGAGGTCTTCTCCATCATTTCCCAAGGTGGCATCTATGGGCCCTAATAACTAATCCCACCTGTTCAAAGGGATTTCTCTAAGGGTTTAGTTATTTCTAACAAATTTCTACGGAAGGCCAGCCTTTCTTCTTATGTAATATGAACAAGCACAAAATGTTGGCTGGCTGTGTTCCTATGAATGGGAAATCTTCATATTTCTCCGACTTTTTCAACAGTTCCCACACCGTAACAAAGGAAGAGGGATTTCATCGCCTTGAATGGGAAGACACGTTTGCTGGTTGAGATCTGAGCTGACAATGGATAGAAGGTATGTCAATTAATCTTCCTGAGTCTCAGTTTCCTCACCTATGATTGTAGTAGAATAAAGAAGTTATTTTAGCAGCTGATACATGTTTGAGCCTGAACTTCCTGGATGAATAATATCTCCCCCCCACACCTTCACCAAAGAATGCCTGTGTCTCTCACTTTATCCATGAGAAACACAATCAAACAACACACGAAGATTTACTACCTTGTCTATTCTTTTTTCATTAAAAACACAGTATTTTAGTCACAAGCCATTACATTGATTTCATGACCCTGTAATTTGAGAAACACTGGCTTCTGGGGAGATGGGTAATCAGGTCTGGATCCGTCCTTCTCCTTGGAAATGGTCTCCTGGGCAGTTTGGAAGGACGAGGCAAGGAGCTCATTTATGGGGATGAAGCGGGGTCAGAGGGCACGGTCCCAAGAGGTGCACAGAGAGCTCTGAGGTTGAAGCCGGAAGAGGAAACGTCATTCCATGATGTGATATTGTCTTCAAGGAACTGAGGTCAGCAACCAAAAGGAATTCTCATCTCTCGGGGACAAAAATTAAAGTCTAATTTGTAAACAACACTGCCTCTTAACATTTCTTAAAATGTACTTCCTCCCAATCATCTTGATCTCCAATTCTCTCACAAGCCGCAGCTTCCCTGGAATCTTCCTCCTCGCCAACATCTCACCCATAAAAACTCACCTTCAGTGGTTCTCAATTCTGGAGTCCCCAAGCCAGTTTTATAAAAATGCCACAGCCCAGAGCAGTTAAATCAGGAGCGCAAGCACTGGTATTTTCAAAAAGCTCTGAAGAAGGTTCTCATAAGCAGTCGGGGTTGGATTCCCTCCCTGCCTGCTCAGCACCACCTGCGCTCTTCCCTGTCCTTCCTTCTCCTCTCCTTCTGCCATTGCTATTTTTTCTCTCTCTCAAGTAAATACTGTGTAGGAGCTGGTTGGGAGAAGACCAGTGGAGAAAAGAAGGGAAAGAGTCAGACAACACAGGTTGAGGTAGAAAAGATTCTACAAATACTCACAGATACATAAATTTTTGCCTGACGCATATAAAATTAAAGGAGGAAGAAGTAGAATTTGGGTGTATTAATAGGCAAAAAATATTCTCAGGTGACCACCATCTTGGTTCAGTATAGAGCATGGGAGGAATAACGCATCTACATTTATATTTTCTGTGAGCTTATGTGTACCTTCTAGTCCTTGGATAGAAACCTGCCCCTTTGGCCATAGGGCTGCCTGGAGTCAATTTGCCAGAAGGACTAGACCACACAGAAGAGCCATCCAGGAGTATTCAAATGCACGCACATTAGAAGGAAGAAGACTTTGAACAATGCGAAGCTCTCTCCAATTTAAGTTCTGTTAGTACAAGCAGATCATGCACTTGTATTCTTGAGGCCTGGGGAACTCTGCCATATTTAAAGGAGCTAACTATGTATATAAATTGATCAGTAGTTGGATGGTTCCCACAGTAGCTTGGCAACAAACCAACAGCCTTATGGAACAAAGACTTTTCACACACACACATAAAAAAGCATTAGTCTCATCAGAAATCAACATTTTTCTCTAGCATTTTCTACCCTCAGAAGACAAGTGAAGAAAACAGAGTGGGAAGGGCAGAACATCTGAAACTAAGCACTCGCAGGGCTGTGTAACACCCCTCTGCAAAGGAAGATAAATGTTCAGAACAGGAAGGAAAGCCGTCCTAAAACGTGCTCCTCTACCTAGAGCTCCAATGTAAACATCTAGTGATGGGCACACAGGAAGGGAAAGGAGAGAGGAAAATGTCAAAGCAACCTTTCTTTAAACTTCCCCAAAGCAAAAATACTTCACGTTGAAATTATTACTGTTACTTGGTGCATTACTGTTAGATTGGTGCTTTTTTTTTTTGCCTATATCTGATGGATGCCCCCCTTCTTGAATTGAGAAAAATTTGTATTTTCATCTCAATTAAGATGAAATCTTTCCCATGACTTTTGCTGTGAGATGCAAAGGGTAAAAGAACAGCATTGGTGCAGCGACTAACTTACCCTAAGTTTTATAAGGAGGTGCCAAGATTTGCAAATTTCTGCAAAATACCAAGTCCTACTCGGGTTCTTCCTTCATCCGTAGCCGTTCACTTTGCGTAATATGTCTTCTAGTTTGGTGGCAGGTTTAACCTCACAGTGAAGTGGAACAGGCCCAGTTTTCCCCATTGTAACTAAGTCCACAGGTCCCTCAGTTCTAGCCTCATGGGTCTCTGGGGCAGGAAAGGACTGAGTTTGGATCAAAATCAGAAGGTAAACTTGGCAGTGGCTTGAGGCAGGGTCTTCAATCTTTATATTGGTGCCATTTTTGTTTCCCTGGCTTGGCAAGAAGAGGTTGTGGAGAGAGAAACTCGGCAAAACTAAGAACTATGCATAGATATTGCTACATTCCCCTGTCACAACCCTGGGAGTTGGCAGCTTGGTAGGGCTCAACAGGCACGGCTTGTCTCTGTTCCATGAGGTGTCAGCTGGGCTTCTCCTCTGTCTGTGGTCAGTTGGCAGGTTGGCCGGTGTCTGGCTGGTCCAGATGGCTTCGCTCACACATCTGGCAGTTGCCTGGGGCTGTCAGCCAGTGTTACATGACTCTCCTTTGCTTGGCCTCTCTTCTTCCAGTAATTAGACCTGGCCTTTCACATAATGGCAGATGCATGGCATGGCATAAGGATGACAATGGCAGCTGCAAGTCTCCTGAAGTCCAGGCCTCAGGAGTCTCAAAATGTCACTTCTGCAGCCTTCTATTACTGAGAATAAGTCACAGGCCAGCACAGATTCAGAGAAGATGGAAAAATACTCCAACTCTGGATGAGAGGGACAAAAAAGTCACATTGCAAAGGGAAGAGATAAGGAGGTGTGAATCATTCAGAGCATTTATTCTAACAAACGACTACAGTCCTCCCTCTGGCCCCAATGATCCACACCAAGTACATTAAATAGACTCCCTCTCAAGATTCCTGGGGCCTTATTTAGTCACAGCATCCAGCTCAAAGTCCATGATCTTGTGATCTGTATCCAGTTCCAATGCAGTCAAGGCTGTTTGAAGTGCAGCTCCTCTTGATCCAGAGATAATTCTGTGGGTTGGCAATTTGGGCAAGGCTCGGCTGGGATGGCTTCTCTCCACCCGCTGTGGTGTCAGCTGAATTCACTCATGTTTTTGAGGTCAAGTGATGGGTCAGCTGGAGGCCAGATGGTCCCAAATACCCACTCACATGTCTGGCAGTTGAATGCAGCTGTTGACTGTAATGCCTACGTTATCACAGCAGCACACTTGCATAGACTTGTCCGACACGGACTTCCAACGCTGAAGCCAGGACAGCCCCTGACGCTCACCCTCCATCATGGTTCTGAGTCCCGGCACCAAATGAAAGTCTGGCTTCACTCCCGTCACCTACCACATCTCTTTTCTCTCCCTCTCCCTGAGGTAGACCCGGAACTCGGCCCCTTTTCTGTGGTGACACCCGCCATCTGCCCCAACACGAAAACTCCTCGCTCAAGTCACGTGAGACAGCAATAAACACGTTAGAGGATCCAACGTGGTGAGGAGTCCCGTCACCAGGCTCTCTCTCCCCAGACCCCCTGCTTCTCTCTCTGCACTCCCCTCCATCTCTGCTTCCTTCTGACACTCAACTCTTCTCGCTTTACATTGCAAAAGTTCACGTCTAGAACCTGTCCTCCTTCCACATCATCTTAGATATTTTCATGTGTTTCGCTAACTAGGACGTCAACTCGAGACTTTTAACTTTAGAGGCCAGGACCTTGAACAGTGGCTTTGAAGTCCTTCTTTGCCACCATTGCCATCTCCCCATGACACTGGAAAATGTTCCAGACCGTGAAGGAGAATAAAATCTATTCTGTATGGTTTGAACTCTATGTGTAGTTTATTTTATTCTAATTCTTTCAAACTGGCAACTGATGGCTGGTGTATGTGATAATATGACAGCCTCTTCAATATGTATATCTCAATATGTAATTTTCAAAGCACTCTGACATACATTACCTCCTTCGATCCCCATATCACCACTGAGGGACAGCACAGGACAGGTGTACGGCCATTTAGCGGATTCAAAGCCTGGTGCTTGGGTGACTGGTGTGACTCATGAGAAGCAACAGAACTATGTGTTTTGACTGGAAGCCCAGGGCTCTTGCCACCCCTCTGCAGCCTCGTGTTAATTCTTTATTAACAAAAGGGTCCGATGAACAAAAAAGATTGATTCCTTAGCCTGCAGTGCATCAGAGAGTTTACCTAGGAAGATAATAGAGTGGATGTGGGTGGGCAAGATGACTTGTATTTTGGAACTGCTGGTCTTGCGGGAGCAGCCAGGTGCTACCCTGGAGCAGCGGTCTTTACCTCCAGACCATGGGCTAATTAGGCCCTGGACAGCCAGTAATTATCCTCTGACACCCTAGAAGAGTGTCGGAGGCAGCGCAGAGCAGGCTTTGTCTCCATTTCAAAGCCCTCTCGTCCCTGCAGGTATGCCACCTCTGCTCCCTTGGTCTCCTTGGTTCAACTTCTGCCCCATCTTCCGCTTTCTGTGCAAGGTTACAGCTTGAGCGATGTCGCCATTTAATTTCGCCTCCTAGGAAGCCGCCCTAACTAGTTTCTTTACATGCTGCTTTGTATCAATTACTCTGCATTGTTCATCTTTGTAGCCATTTCCCCACCTCCAATTCTTTCCTGTAATTGGCCTCCTAGTTTTACCTGACACAGGCAAGATCCTATTTCACCTCTATCACTTAAACAGGACTACCCTATGCTTCATCCTAATAGCTTCTGTCTTAGCCTCTTTCTCCCTGGGCTTGCTTGGAAAACAAGACAACATTGCTCCAGCACACCCCGTTCCTTTCTGTGTCTCTTCTTCAAGATTGAGGTTAGTGGGAACAATGATCAAATGGTGTAGAGTTCTGGGATCAGAGATACATTTAGCAGGATCCCTCAGAGTCGGGAGTTATTGGAGACAACAGATGAGTGTAAACTAACAGACGGCCAAGGATTTAAATCAAAATGCTGCAACTGGTCTGTATGTCTAAGAGCTTCTGAATCCAACCTTGGTGACATATTAGGCTGAATAATTATTGTTGGGGGCGGGATGGGTTCTGCGCCCTGGAAGGTGTTTATCAGCAACTCTGTCTTCTGCCCGCTAGATGCCAATAGCCCTCCCTACAAACTGTGACAACTGAAAATGCCTCCAGGCACTGCCAAATGCCCCACAGGTAGGGGGGAAGCAAAATCACTTCCTGTTGAGAATCACTGGCCCCTGCTGTGAGCACAGGGTGAAAATAGAGAGACAAAGACATAGGTTAGGGTCAAGTAGATGAGGAACAAAGAAGAAAGGAAGTCACAAAGCTGGATCAAGAAAGAAGAAGAATTTGCATCACCATTGGGACAGGGATGCCCCACGTTCACCATACCTGGGAGCTGGGCATGAGTTATGTATGTGGTTTAAGGAAGTAGAATCTAGGTGACCTCACATTTGCCTAAGAAAGTTCTCCCTGTAGCCGCCGGTACCCTCTGATCAATCGGCCGCAGGAGGTAGGCTGTAGGATTGGACAACTACCTAGCATGCTGAATTTAAGAGAAGCCTGTTACTAGTGGTTTGACCCAAGAGAGCTGATTGTTTCCATGTAGCCAGAGGACCAGAGGAGGGTGGTCTGGGGCTGGGGCAGCTCCTGAAGAAAGTCAGCAAGGATGGCTCCTTCTGGCTCCCAGCTCCCCCACACTTGACATGCGGTTTCCTTTCTTGGGGTTACAACTTAGCTATACTTACTTTATAACTTCTTCAATTAAAAAAAAATAACAAACAATTCAGTTACTTTTTAAAAACTAAACAATACAGAGAAGTACAAAGAAGGAAGCTTTAAAATGACTTCAAATCCAATCACTATTGTTATTTGGTGACTATCATTTCCAGTAATGACCACGCATATCTATCTACAGGTGAAATGATGGATGACAGGCAGACAGACAGAATAGATAAATAGGTAAAAAGAATGAGGTTATGTTATACATGCTATTTTTAGTTAAAATAACTAAGCTAAAAATGGAATAGATGGAGACTATATCATCTAAGTTCTTGCAGGTTCTAAAATGTTTGTACATGAACTTTTGGCTTGGACCTGTATACCCTAAAAAAATCTTGGCTGAGTACAAAATCCTGGGATCACCCATGCTTTCCCTCAGATCTCTTGAGACAGTTCTCCTCTGTCTTCCGGCATTAAGTGTCACTGTGGAGAAGTATCTTTCAAAGCTGTAATTCTTACTTTTAAGGAAATTTGTTTCCTACTTCAGATTTTAAGGGAAGTGTTAGATCACAGCATTTCCTCTCATTTTGGTCCAAATCACTCAGTTTGAGACATGCATGGGCTATAGCCATTGCTTTATTTCATCAAAGATGGATTTTCATAATTTTTGTTTGCTTATTTCCCAAATATGGGAGAAAGGATTGAGATAAAAATGACTTTACTTCATTATCTCTAATCACAAATTTCACCCTTATTGATTTTGGTGAGTTAAGAAACAATGAGTAGAAAAAAGGGCATACTGAAGAAGAATTTTTGCCTCCCCCAACCAAGCTTTTCTCACACCATGTCCACACCATCGGCACGTCCTTCTCGTTCTCCTCCAGAGCATACCACAGGTTCGTGCGCTTCTCTCTGTCTCTGCCACGTTAGCCCCCGTTCTGATTACTATCTGCCACGCCTGTCTGGGCAACTGCAGCAGTTTCTTGACTGTCTTTCTGCTCCCGCCGCTGCCTCTCTCTTCATTCCATTCTCAGTGTATAGCCATAGTAATCTTCCTACGTGGAAGTCAGATCACGTCACTCGGTTCCCTGTTTAAGACCTTCATGGTTTTTGTTATTTGTTATTGTTTATAACAACTAAGTACCAGAAACAACCCTCATGTCCATCAACCAGTGAGTGGATAAATACAAAAAAAAAAAAAAAAGGAGAAAAGGAAAAAGTATGAAGAAGACTTGACTTGGGGTGGTGAACACACAATACAATATACAGATGATGTATTATGGAATTGTACCCCTGAAACCTATGTAAGTTTATTAATCAATGTCACCCCAATATATTCAATTTAAAAAGAAATATTTTTTTAAAAAAGACACGAAGAATGAAGCACTGATACAGGTTTCAACATGGATAAACCTCAAAAGTACATGAAAGAAGCCAAATGTGAAACATAGTATGTGATTCCTTTACATGAAAGACCCAGTAAAGGCAAATCTACAGAAACAGGTAAACAGTTGCCAAGGGCTGAGGGTTGGAAAGGGGAAACACTGTGGAAGAGCTTCATATCACTGCAGACTTACTAAAAGGCACTTAATTGTATACTTGAAATGTATTTTATGGTATACGAATTATTCGCACCACATATGAACTTTATGGCATGTAAATCACACCTTAATAAAGCTATTTTTAAAAAGGAGGAACATCCAGGAGTATCCATAATCCTTAGAGTAATCTTCTTCCCCTGACTTACCAAATTCCACATGATATGGCCTGCTCACATTCCTGTCCTCGTCATAATGGCCTTCTTTCTGTCCCTTGAACATACCAGGTTTAATTCCATCTGAGGGCCCGTGCACTCCTCTGACCTCCTCATGGCTGACCCCTTCTTGATATTCAGATATTGGCTTCTTAGAGTGGCCCTCACTGGCTACCCAATTCCAAAAAGCCACCTACTAATGCCATTACCCTGTTTTCAGTCTCTGCTTTGCCTTTTGTCTGTATGACACTTTTCTCGTGGCTTATTATGTATCATTACCCACCAGAATGTCCATGTGAGCTACAATCTTTCAATTGGGTTTCCCAGTCCCGGCACAACCTTCAACTGATAGATAATATCAATCGATATTCACTGAATGAATAAAAGATTGAATGAATGAATAATTTAAGTAGTCGGAAAACCCTGCAAACGAAAATGCTGAGACACCCGTTCTCAAGGAAGAAGGCAGAAGCTTCCTGTGTTTGCCTTGATCTGTAGTGATGATGCACCCCCCCAAAATACTAGATGACTTCTCTTTGACCTGGATAATACTAGTAACAAGACCATCTGCTCCCTAGTACCAAAGGAAATGGACTCCAGGGAAACCCATAAAGGAACACACCCATCACAAATGCTCCGGTTATGAGGAACTTTATTCTATATGTGAAAACAACAATTAGAAATCTAAGGCTTCACTGAGATGGAAACCACAGCTATGCTTCTTGTCACTCAGAAGTTCTGTAGTTCCACGTTCATATCTCATGGCTACTAGCAACTTAGTTCCTAGTAGTTTTCCCATTTCCTTCACCAAGACCTCAGCCCCGAACGAATGTGACATGAGAGAGGTAAGAGTTAAAACGACAGATCCTGAGGACCAGAGGAGTGCTTGAAGGAATGAGTAGGGTACTTAAGACTACGGACAGGTTAGTGTGGAAAGGAATGCACAAGGGAGAAAAAAAAGGAGGAGAATGGGGAGGGTACAGCAAAACCGGATATGGGCAATTTCAGGTTACTGGCTGGGTCTAGGGGGAAAGGAACCCATCCATACATACAAGTGCTTCTATATGGGCTGGCACTGTGCCACTCATCGGCGTGCCAAGTTGAAAACAGCAGTTTCTGACCTCAAAGAGCTCAAAGCCAAGTTCGCCGGAATCTTAACCCTAATTTGTGCCCATCACTGGGATTCAGATGAGCCCAGGCAAGTTACACAAACTGATGAAAAAGACCCACCTAAAGGCTTTTTATATTAGGATAGAAAAAAAAAAAAACCTCCTGACAAAGAATTTATCTAATGGAATTAGAGCCAGAAAAAAAAAAAAGCCAAGACTAGTCAGGGATCCTTAGATTATTGAAAAGGAGAATTTGAGAGTCAGCATAATCTGTTTGCAAATCCCTGCAGCCTCCCTGCCCAAACTGGTGTAGAAATCTTATGGAAGATTTGCCTTTTTGATTGTTTCATTGGTCTGTTTTTAACAATAACTATGGGGGTTTTTTTTACAGTAAAAAGTAATAATAATAAGGTCTCCTTACAGAAAAAGGGGTGGTGGTGGTGGTGGTGGGCCACAAGGTGAGAAAGGGACACTTTGTGAAGATTCTCTTGGGTCACAGACCCTCTCCTCTTGTCAGCTGTCCCTGTCTTATGCTCCCTTTGGAGAAGCCACATTCAAGCTTGGAAACAGATGTTTTCATTCGACTCCCCACATGGCACTCCCTAAGCGACATCCTGCACACGGGTGACAGCAGATGGCCACCCCCATCACAACGGCAGCGTTGCCGTCTGTCAGTCTTCTGCAACAATTTGTGAGCCTCGAAAACTGGTGTTTTCCATGCATTTGCACTTGTTTTAAGGCAAATCACAACCCACACCAAGGGAAACACTGAGATGGCAACAGCAAGGACACAAGCCCCAAGCAGAGGGGCTTGTGACTTAATAATCACATAAGTCAACTCAGTGTGAGCCTGGTGGAGCAGCTGCAAGTGACAGAGAGAGACTGGCATCCTGTCCAGGCTGGGGTTACCTGTGGAAGCAGGTCATGGGTGCAGAGTCAAAAAGCAGAGTGATGGGCACCTGGGTAAGTCTAGAATGCAGAATAAGGTATAGAAATGCAAGACCAATTCAGCATAGAATCCAAGGGCCAAAGGCCAGAACAGAGGAAGGCTCCAAAATCAGGAGAATAAACGAGAGCAGGGGGTGGCAAGCTTTTTCTATAAAAGGCCAAATAGTAAATATTTCAGGCTCGGTGGGCCCTGTGGCTTCTGTTACCACAACTCAGCTCTGCTATTGCAACATGAAAGCAGCCGCATGCATATGTAAATGAGTTCGTGTGGCTGTGTCTCCATTAAGCTTTATTTAGGGACACTAAAATTTGAATTTCATGTACTTTTCATAAAATATTATTCTTCTTGTGATTGTTTTTTCAGCGTTAAAATATAAAACCCATTCTTAGCTCATGAATCATACAAAATCAGGCAGAGGACCAGATCTGGCTCATGAGCAGAGCGCCAACCTCCCATCAAGAGCAGCACCATCCAATAGAAGTAAAATGTGAGCCACAAACATGAGGCACACATGTAATTTTACATTTTCTAGTAGTCACATTTTTAAGAGTAGAAAGAAACAGGAGACTAAGGAATTATAAACATTTTGAGCCTCAGCTTCCTTAATTAAAATAAGGTTAACAATAGTAACTCACAGGTTGTAGTAAAGATGAAAAGACTTGCCCTGGACCATATGGCTTAGTTGGTTGGAGAGTCGTCCCATAGACTGAAAGGTTGTGGGTCTGAATCCCTGTCAGGGGCATACATGAAGTGTATGTAATCAAACAATAAATCAGTGTCTGTCTGTCTGTCTCTCTCTCTCCTTTTCTTCTTCTTTCTCTAAAAGCAATGAAAAAAGTGCCCTTGGGTGAGGATGAAAAAATAAAGATTAAATGACTCAAACCATGTGAAGTGCCTAGAAGAGTACCTAGCACATAAGTCCCTAATAAACTTAGTTTTCTTGTTACCATTTCAAAAATAACAGGTAAAGTTAATTTTAATAATATGCTTTAACTCAACCCATTCAAAATATTTTCATTTCAATATGCAATCAATATAAGAAAATTATTGGGATATTTTACATTCTTTTTTTCATACTAAACCATTGAAATTCACTGTGTATTTTGCTCTGATATTACATTTCAAGTGCTCAGTAGTCATATGTGTCTAGTGGTTACATATAACAGCACAGATCCAAAGCAAAGATGAATCCAAGTATCAAAAGCCAAAGTCAGGCAATAGAGCAGATCCAGATACGCTAGGAAGAGGCAGAATATATCACACAGAAAACATAAAGTCCAAGGTCAGGGAAGAAGGTCCAAGCACCTGGGCCAGTACCAGAGCAGACTCTGGTCCAGGATTCAGGAGAACACCTGGGAAGCAGAGATAAGCTCCAGTATAATCATATATTTAGGACCTCCTTGGCCAGGCTCCACAGAAAGCATTTCACATTTATTTTGTCATTTAATCTTCACAATGGACTTGTGAGGACAGTGTTCTTACCCTCATGTTAGGAGTGAAACTCAGAAGAAAACAAAGCCATTTGCTCAAAATCATACAGCTAGTGAGTAGTAGAGGGAGAATTTGAACCCATGTCTGTCTGGCTCCCATACCTACTCAGCCTCTTCATTACACTGCATCACGGTAGCCAAGGCAGTGAGGGAACGTGAAAGGTCAGAATGACGTCTGTTAATTCCATTCACACCCCTCATCCTCAGTGCCCCAGCTCCAGCTCATTCTCTCTTCACCTCTTACCTGAACTTGCACAGCAGCATCAAGTCTGGTCTCCCCGCCCACAGTCTCCTTGTCTCCAATTTTCCTAGCATTCACCTGACAAAATAATTTGCTTAAAGCCCAATTCTAGATATATCAATTTCTATCTCAACAATCTCCACTGGCTCCTCTTGCTATAGAATAAAAACCCAAACTCTGGAAACATGAGGGTTATCAGTGGGGAGGGGGAAATGGGAGAATGGGGGAAAAGGTACAGGGAATAAGAAGCATAAATGGTAATTACAAAATAGATGGGGAGGTTAAGAATAGTATGGGAAGTAGAGAAGCCTGAGAACTTATATGTGAGACCCATGGACATAAACTAAGGTGGGGGAATGATGGGAGGCAGGGTACAGGGTGGAGGGGAATAAAATGGGAAACTGTAATAGCATAATCAATAAAGTATATTTTAAAAAATAAAGCTGTATCATTAGTGCACAGAACACTTCATATTTGTTTTTTGTGGGGAAGCACGTACAAGGTCGGTCCACAAGTATCCATCCATATAATATGAAAAATAGAGACACTTATTGAAGGAGATACAAAATACAAGAAACATTGTACATAAGACAATGATGCCTCAGTCCCCTTTAAAGTAGGCACCTTGGACCTCACACAATTTTCCCAATGGCCATCAGCTGCCCGGTCATATTTTCCTGAATCTCATCTATGGTCTGAAATTTCTTCCCTTTCAAAAGTCCTTTTAGTTTTGGGAAAAGCACAGAAGTTGCAGGACATCAGATCTGGGTGCTGAGTCACCTGGGTGATTTGATATTTTGTGAAAAAAACTCTGCACAAGACTAGTCTGTACCAGCTACTACAGTGAAGTCATCATTGTTCACACATGCACATTCCAGTCCACTCTCCTTGGCTGCCAGGTTACATCGATGTCATGTAAACTGTTCTTGTTATATTAATAACGGCTGGACTTTTTCCAGACAGACCTCCTATAGTACTAATAGAATATCTCCAAAGCTAGACTGGCATGGAAAAAAAATACCTTTGCTTTCTAGTTTTGAGAGTCTTCTTGGTTTCTGAGAGGGGGGATATCTTGATATTTACACACATTAGCCACCTTGACACTGACATACTGTGATACAGAAAAACTAAAATTTGTTTTTATATCTTTTCCTCCCTCTCCACTTTAAGCATAGGTTTGACTCCCGTAATTCCACAGACCTGTTGGAACCTGACCCAAAAATCTGGTTACCAGTGTGTTGGGCAATCTGGACTTTGCCATGTCCTTGAGATGGCATCCCTCAAAAGAGCAGCAGTTCCTTTTTTAGACTGTGGATCTGCAGATTGATAATTCTGCCATTTTCATTTCATTTCCTGAAAGTGAGAGTTGGCTTGTGAGAAGCTGTTAAACAACATGCTTAATGTGAAATATCAACCCTCACTCTAAACTTTCCCTGTTCAGAGCAGCAGAGGAAGACTTCATTGGGATTTATAGTGGTTTTCTGATTTTGGGAGTCCATTGAAAAAGAGTTTGAATGCTTTATATACTGTTAATGATTGTCTGCCCATATCCTGCCTGAAATACCATGATTGTTTATGAAAAGAATCTTTAATAAAGCTGAATACAATTTGGCTTGGGGAGAAAAAAAGAATGTCCAGGAAACTTTAACTAAAACAGTACACTATATTAACCTAAACATGGAAAATTAAGTCATATTCAGCCAGATCTTAGTGTGCCACATTTACCAGAAAAGAGAACCAGACAAAAACTCATCATGTTTTCTTTTTTGTTTTCTTTCTTTCTTTTTTTTTTTTTCTTGTTTTGGCTGCTAGAAAGCTCAATTGAAAATTTGGTGCTCATGGACAAGAATATCCGTAACTTTTACAAGCAAGAACAAAATAACAAGAATATCCTCGTTCCTTCAACCTCTCTCCTTCATTTAGTGATTCAGTCTTTTGTTCTTGCTTGTGTAGACCGATAGTAAGTATTGTTCATTGAAAGCTTCCCGAAATACCTTGGAAAGTATTGTAAAGGGGAGTAGATATAAATCATACATCAGACCTATTAGTAAGATTTGTTTATGAGCTTAATCACGAGGCATGAGCATTCTGGCCTCTTAGCCCCATGGATGTGTGCGCAAGGGGAACAGGCAAGGTGAAAAGGCTTTCAAATGACAAGAACTGACTCAGCATTAGAACTGGCCCCCGAAGGGAAAACTATCAGTTCGAAGCCACAGTCCAACAGGATATAGTGGTCTCAGTCTTGATTGGGCTGGACCAGTGTAAAGGACCTCAACTCAGAGTGTAGGACAGGGTAGCAGGAGAAACCAGACAGCAGCAATATGCAGAGGACAGCGATGAGTCCTGTAGCAACAGAACCCATCTGATGAGGAGGAATTATTGGGAAGAGAGTCTGACTTCCAGGGGAAGAGTTGGCATGATCTGAAAGTGTATCTGAGCCCTTGTTTAAGGATTGGAATTCAGAACCAAACTCCAGCCCTGGAGTGTAACAGCAGAGATGAACAGGGAATCAAAGCAGAAATAGCTATGAAGAATGAGCAACGATGCCGAGACTAGGGAAGGCTGTGCCTCTGAACACCATGGGCATGAGTCTCTCGGCAAATTCTGCCTGACTGTCACTGGGCTCAGAGCCACCCACAAGGCAATGGAGTCTTAAACGGATGTCACTAATCTCTTTGCCTGAAGATTAAATGCCTCACTCCCTAGAGAAACCTTTAATGCAAAGAGACATGGAATGACAATTTCCCATTGTGAACAAGGTCCTGAGAGAATGAAAGATATGATGGGTCAGCTTTGATGGGAAGTAGGCAGGAAAACTCCAGAAAACAGGCCCAGGGCCAGAGACAGGATGGGCAGAAGACAATGAGAAGTACAGATCACCTGTCAGCAGGAAGGCAGCAGCCTACCAAGATGGTAACCTCACCATATGGTCGAGTCAACTCTAGGAAAAATAAAGAAAACAGGTAAGATGAGAAAGGCAACATTACTTTCTTCCTGCTCATTTCAGCCAAGGCACTTTGTGTTGTCAGCTTTTTCTCCCTGTTTTACAGGTGAGGAAACCAAGTCATCCCACTGTCACATGGCAGAGTCAGATTCAAAATCCAAGTCGTTTTGAGTCTTGAGTTGACACCCTTACTACCCACCGGGCTTCCAACCAATAAGTGAAAATTAAGTGAAACTACTGGCGTCCACTAAAGACCTCACTGGCAGGTCAGTCCTCTTCTACACTGGGACTGGAGGTCTGGGTGGCTTCGGGAACAAAAATGCATGTTCCCCAGGGGGGCATATGATTCTCTGGAGGCTGCACTCACACACTGGATAGAGAAACTCGAGTCCTTGCGGGCCCCCTCTACTACTCCAGTTCATGGAGCAGGTTAGGTTCGCCAGCTCCTCAGGCAAGGCCTATGCTACAGAGCTGAAAGGTCAAGAGCGCCATTCCTCATCATCTGATGGCCAGACCAGGCTGGTAGCCACGGGCTCCAATCTGGACACTTATAATGCTAAGTGCACAGGATCCCTAAGGCCTGCCCTGCCTGGCTTGACATTTCCTCTTCGATGGCCAAACTCTGCTTTCCACCTCTCTTTCAGGAGCTGACTCATCTTTTCAAGCTATACAGTTGGCATTTAGGGGTTCCCTGGATTCTTGCACACGCTGAGAGTTTTCTCCAACAGTGTGTACCTGGGAAAAGTTCAGGCCTAAATCAGTTGTATTTAACATGTATTTATTTTTTATTTCTTTCTGTGCACAAGCAACTGTGCAGGCATTGTAGTGGACCCAGAGCTCCCCGTCCAAAGAGTAGACAGAAATGTGCGATGCCACATTAATAATTAACTACAATGCCAAACTTGCTTAAGAAATCTCTAGACACCATGGTTAAGGGAGGAACAAAAGAACTCTCCAGTAGAGCCTTACACTCTTTCCTGCTAGATTCTTTCACCTCACAGGCTCTGGGAAGATAGCATTCCTCTTGGCCGCTGAAATCTCTGGCCTTGTGCTGTGCTCCTCCCCCTGTTCTACAGAAGGTGATACTTACACAGGGAAATCCTTGGACTGCCCAGATTGTTAACTCAACATTTCTGCATTTGCACAGAAATGAGAGATGGAGAGACTTCTCTCCCTCAGGATTAAGACAACTTCATTCCCAAGAAGGGGGCCTCATTGCGTCTTTCCTTCACTAAGGAACCCAAGACAAGTTTCCCTCTGAAGCTGGGTTACAGGACATTTGAGTGTCACCATCAATGCCACACCCAAAGTCCCTCTCTTTGTTAACAGTTAATTTCAACCCAAGACAGGACACTTGCCTTTAAGGAGAAATGCTAACAAATTTCAAGAACTTCCCCCAGCAGCGGGTAATATAGTTTGTCTCTCTCTCTCTTTGCTGGAGAAACTTGATTTTGGTTTCCCAAGATTCAACCATCATTTTCAAACGACACCTCTCAGACACCCAAGATGCCTATGAAATCCCCAAGTAAACAGAACTCCTGGCAGCGTGCTCCTCTGGAGCCGAAATTTCCACTTGAGCAAATGAATTAGGCTTCTCTCTCAAAACCACACCGCACTGATAGAGTTATAGACCCACAAGAAAATATTTTATAATGTATAGTTCTTTATTAAGGATTAAGTAAAGGAAAACCTAAAGCATTAGGTCTCCAAAGCAGTGGGGTAATTTCTGAGTTAAACCGAGGGATAAGGCGACAGCCAGGTCGGAGCTGTGACGAGACGTGTTGTCATGGTGGTTCAGGGTCATGGCTGTGAACGGTGAGACGGTATGAGAAGGGCAGTTTACACACAGCTGACTGTGTAGCCTGGGGCAGGCCCAGCCGCCTAAAGGGTCAGAATGAAGTAGGATGGGGTGCCTGGGGAGAGGCAGGCCAGCTGGTCCCCCAGTGGCTGCGGGGGCCATGGGGAGGATTTTCTAGCCCCGCATCGAACTGAAGGCACGGTCCTTTCATGACTGTGCTTACACAGAGCTTTGTTTCAAACTGCCCTGAGAGAGGGAAGGGTTGGGAGGGAGTTGGGGCAGGGGCACTTCAGATGTGAAGAGGTAGCCCCTGGAGTTTGCCTTGATTGATGCTAATTGAATTCTAATTGAAACCATCCATCCAAGCCCCAAGTGCACCTGATGGAAACTTCAATATCCGGAAGCCACACCCCAGAGAGTCTGCAAGCATCTCTCTCATTGCACAATGTACCAAGTACATTATTTGCCTATTAAATCTTGATACACCTTTAGAGACCCTGTGGACTGCCCGCTAAAGACAAAAAGAGTGCAGCCTCTATTCTGGGCCGCCCTACAAAGCTGGGTTTTGACCTGGTAATACTACTACAGTTCATTTAGCATCATTGCCATGCACCACGCTAACTAGGACTTGGGGAATCTTAAAATCACTGGATTATACAATGTTTCGTCTCAAGTGTGTTCTGAGCTGTGGTCCAAATCCTTATGAAATTTGTATCCAATGAATAAAGAAGCAGGAAAAGCATGAAGAGTCAAGGGAATAAGTTGGAGGTGAATAGGAACCTTACATTGCATCACAGGGTAAACAGGCTCTTCAAGTAGCCTTTGTTCATTCATCCCACAAACATTTACTGAGCCCCTACTATGTGCAAGCCATTAACTAATTATTCCAGAACCTGGGGCTACAGCCTCACAAAAGTACATATTTTAGTGAAGGAGGCAAACACCAAACAAGTGCAAATGAGTAAATAAAATACCCTTAGGTGCTCAGTGCAATGAAGAAAACAAAATAGGGCAAAAAGGTAAACAGGAAAAAGAAGGGATGAGGCAGGTGGGGGGAAAGGCCTCTCTAAGGAGGTAACATTTGGGTGAAGAGCCAAAGGATGGGAAGGGATCTGAGAAAAGATCTAAGGGAGGGTTATTCCCGAGGAGACATAGCAAATGGAAACAAACTAAGGCAGGAAAGAACTTGGCATGTCTGAGGGTCAGAAAGGAAGTCACCGTGGATGAATAAGGACAAAATAGAAACAGGTAAGACTGGAGAGGTCAGCAGGAGCCCATTCCTGGGCAGGGCTATCAAACTCTTTCACGGGGGGCCACATCAGCCTCACGTTTGCCGTCAAAGGGCCAAATATAGAGTTCCTTGCCCCTAGTTAAGGAGCAGTTACATGTATACAGTCCTAAAATTACATTCAGCCCTTTGAAGGCAACCACAAGGCTGATGCGGCCCCCGGTGAAAATGAGTTTGGCACCCCTGATACAGGGCCTTGTAGGTCATGGAACAGATGTGTGTGGCTGTGTGCCCTTGAACCAAGTCTCTCGCTGCCTTTCAGAGCCTAAACTAAAACTTCACGCTCCCGAACATCGTCCCTGTATTCCCTTTCCAACCCCATTTCTCAGTGAACACCCTCTACATCACCTGGTAGAGGTAAGGTGATACTATTTACTGACAGGAGAGTCACTGGGTTTAAAGATGAAATACACAGGAGGCTGGCACTTAGGTGCTCATTATTACTTTATTATTATTATTATTGTTACTGTTCTTATTATGAGTCTGGCCTTTACTGCTATTACAGTTATTAGGACAGCATCAATCGCTAACGGCTTTCTCAGACGTGGTTTTATTCGTCCTGCTCCCTTAACCCTAAGACACATGGACCACAACCAAAAAAGAGAAACCATGCCGATAACGCTCATTTGTACACAAGGAACCGAATCCTTGCCTTAGCCAGGAATCTTGTAAAGCTCATTCATAATGCAAAGGTACAACGAAGGCCATCCACATCACAGCTTTCCATTTTCCCCAGCTCATTGCTCGGAGCCGTACATTATAAATTGCCTTTTATGTTATCTCTCTATTGCAGGAAACTCTGCCTCTAACCCTGTTATCCAGCCAGAGCCCACGCTCTGGGGCTGTCTGTAGCACGCAGCCGCAACTGGATGGGCTGCGCTTTGTAAAACTATCGATCCCTATAAACTACTTTATTAGTGGTCATTATTACTTTGTTTCTAATCACTGCTTTAATTAAGGTTTTATCAACCACATTAAAGAGCATGTGAGCGTGTGTGACTTTAAATAGGCTGGAGGGTTTTCCTTCAGCCTTAGAGCATTCCCGTGAAATCAGCCAACAGACTCCTGGTTTCAAAGACATTCTGAAGCCTGCCTCCCTTCATGATATACACGTGTGTGTGTTTATGATTGAAAATGGGGACATGGTGCATGGGCAGGGTCCCCTCCCGGGTAGCTCCTTTGCCTTTCTGAACGCAGAAACTCTCAGGCTAGAAGCGCAAGACTCGGTGGTCTCAGCATCAGAACTATCTATTCACTGTTCTGGAGGGATCCACCTAACTTGAATGGTCTGTAAATCCAAAAGGGAGTATTGATTGAGACTCCAAACTTTCCTGCTAGTCCACATTTCTTATAATACCCACTTTAGCTAAACCTTCTCCCCATACGGGAGTCACTCACTCATTCAAGGACAAAAAGACTAATGAGAAGCAATTGCTTCTCTAACAGAACCAATTCCAAGTGGCATCACTTGCTATAAATCTGCTCCTGTGCCCACCCCACACCAAACTGAGTTCTCTGAGGGGAGGGGCACGCTTCGTATCTGAGACACAAAACCCACCGCACCGAGTGCCTAGAACACCATGGGTCTTCAAAGGGCCTCAGGTGAGGTTACTGACTCCATTCTGGAGGCCAAGCCTGCAATGAGGACTCAAATCACATCCACACAGGTACAGCCTCACAGGGCCCATGTTCCTTCTTATTTCTTCCAAAGTGGGAGACTTGGTTCCCAGCACGTTACTCACAATCATCAAAAAGATGAAGGAACTCAAACGTCCATCGAGGGACGAACGGGTAAGCAAAATGTGATAGACACATAGAGTGGATACCGCTCAGCTTTAAAAACAAAGGAAATCCTGACACATGCTACAACAGGGATGAACTTCAGGCTAAGTCATGTCAGCCAGTCACAAAAGGACAAATACTGCATGAGTCCACATACAAGAGGCACCTGGAGCAGTCACATGCGTAGAGGCAGGAAGTAGAACCGTGGTGGCCAGGGGCTGGGGCGAGGAGAATGGAGAGCTGTTGTTTAGTGAGTATAGAGTTTCACTTGGACGATGAGTATAGAAGAGAAGGTAGAAGATGGAAGAATTCTGGAGATGGATGGTGGTGATGGTTGTGTAGTAATGTCAACGTACTTAATGCCACAGGAACTACGCACTTAAAAATGGTTAAAATGGTGAGTTTTATGTTATGGGTATTTTACCAGAACAAACCGAAAGGGAGTGAGAGTATTTTTCTACTTCAGGGACTAGAAGATAGAACGTTTTCCAATTAACCAGATCTTTGCAAAATCCCCTCCTGGGGAACCAGGAAGTCATACCAACCACAGTATGTATCACAGATTGCACTCATTCCTGCATTCAGTGGGCACTGAGTACCTCCTATGTGTTAAGCACTACAACTGTAAAGCGAAAGGTCACCAGTTCAATTCCCAGTCAGGGTACATGCCTGGATTATGGGCCAGGTCCCGGGCTGGGGGCGTGCAAAAGGCTACCAATCAATGTATTTTTTCCTCTCTTTCTCCCTCCCTTCTCCATTCTGTAAAAATAAATAAATGAAATCTTTTCAAAACTGTAAAGGAACTACAACTACAAAGATAAACTGCACACTTTGCAAGGGGCATGCTTCAGGGAGGCTGCCCTCCCGGAGCGGCCAGCCCCTCCAGGAGCGGCCAGCCCCTCCAGGGTCCACCCCCATGTTGCATTCCCTCCAGGTCCTGCCCCACGGAGTCACCCAGAGTCCATCTGGGGTGGGGATACACGTCCCTCGGCCAAAGCTCTGTCACATTTTGTCACTGAGTCTGAAGCTGCTCTGCTTCTCAAATCCCACGAGATCCTAGTTTAAAAAAACACAGTCCCTCCACCTTGAACGGACAGCTCTTCTCATTCCGGAAAGCTCACAATGGGTCCACGGAGCCACCGTGAGAACAAACATGTCTGTCTCTCCCAAAGGGGTGGGACTGGTCTGGACGCAAACTTTAAGGAGACACCAAAAAGCTCAGTAATCGAGATAAACAATGCTTTAATCCAGTACTTTTAAAAAATCAACATTAATGCAAAAAATACCAAGAGGAACAAAATACCAAAATTTTAAACAAGGACAAGGTCAATAACAGGGCCACACCAAGCCACCTTAACGCCTGAGGTAAAAGGACAAATCAAGAATACTGATCCTGTCTGTTCTTATTAATTTTGATATTTTCTTTGCCGTGATTTTTTTGCATTGATTTTTTTATGTTTTTAAATATTGCATTACAGTGTTATTTATCTTGACTACTGAGGTTTGGAGTGCCCCTTTAAATTTAATTTCAGTGTACCTAGAGCAGGGCAGGGTCTCACGCAGTGTTCTTGAACTCAATTTCATTCCTCTACGAGCTCCCGGGAGAATACACAAACAAGTATATCCACTTACATGTTCCCTCTCATTTGCCTCGTGGTAAGTTTTACCAGCAGCTTAACAGTTATCTTTCCTCTTTTTTTTTTTCCAATTCAGGTTTTGTAGAGAGGTTAAGCTGCTTTTTAATCAAATGTATTTCCCTTGCAATGAGCTTCTCACATCCTCTCTATCCAGCGGGTCACAGGCTCCCGCCTGTAATTACCCCTTATTCTCGGCGTTGCCGAGCCTTCACGACGGAGTTCCTCCCCCGAGGGTAACCTTCAGCTATTCTGTGAGCTCAAGCCAATCCCCACACCAACCCCCAACAACCTCTCATAAGCACTTCGCCGTTCACCATTTTATTTCTTTAATTGGATTTTAATTTGTCTCACTAAACCCAGATTTACTCGAAAATTCCTTATCCCATGGTGAAATTGCAAACTGAAATGACACGCACCAAACAGAAGGAAGAGGAACCAGGACACCGGCCAGGAAAATGACAGAAATGGGAGAGGAAGAAGAAAGAGGGTCACAGATGACCCCCTCCACAATTCTGGACAGTTCTGTGCTAGGAAACTGTTTCAGAAAGCCCACCTCACCTACTAAGGACCAAGGGGGCCTCTGGGTGTGCCTTCACTTGCCCAGGTACAATAATCAGATGACACTCCCACTGAATGTTGTCGTGATGAGAAAATACCTTCCCTCACGGGTCAGGGAGGGGAAATTGGAGAATGGCGGTCAAAAGGTGCACACTTATGGTTATAAGTTAAATAAATGCTAGGGGTGCAACGTACATCAGGATGACTACAGTTAACACTGCTGTACGATTACATGAAAGTTGTTAAGAGAGTCAGTCCTAAGAGTTCCCACCATAAGTAAGAAATATTCTTTTTTTATATCAGTATAAGTTGATTGATATCAACTAAAGTTATTGTGGTAATAACTTCACAATATATGTAAGTCAAATCATTATGCTCTACCCCTTAAGCTTATATATGGTACTCTGTCGATTATATCTTAATAAAACTAGATGAAAGAAATTTTTTAAAATACCTTCCCTTACAAAATTGCCTTGATCACCACATGCTACCACCACCGTGCTGGCAAGCGGGCATCCACCAGGATCAGCTCTCTCAAAAAGCAAGCTCGGGGCCCCCGTCCTCCTGTAGCAACGTGGTCTCTCACAGTGTGTCCCTGGCTGAGTTCCCCGGAAGTGGTGCTGAGAAGCAGTTTGGGGTGAAAGTCATTTATTAGGGGCCACAGCTGTAAAGGGAGGGAGAAGGAAGCAGGACTAGACAGAGGAAGAAATCCAACTGCAAAGCAGGTGGGCATCCTGCACTTCCTGTGGGACTGTCCATGGCAGGCCAAAATGTCCAGGCCTTCATATCCCTTTACATTCCCACCTCCTTCTGTCACCAGCTGTAGCCTGCCTCGGGTGAGATGGCTTTTCTGCAGAGGCAGATATGGAAGGAGCTGTGAGCCAGAGGCAAGTCCTTCCTGAAAGGAGGATCTGGGTGGTTGGTGTCCCTCTGAATTTACCACACAGTGGGATTACAGACATCAGTTTTAACAGTTGGTGGGTTGGGTGTGGTCCAGGGTCAAATGGAAGTGAATAACTCCTGCAACATCCCTGCCTTTTATAGAGGTCCATTATGGGGTCAAAGACATGGAAAATTAGGAGATAAACTTCAGAGAGTGTAGGTGAGCAGGAGGAGGGATTGGGGACTTCCAGTTTGAGAAAGCTGACTCCATGAGCAGTACTGAAGAGACGCCTTACCTACACAAATCTGGTCAGAAACCTACCATCTGTGCCTCAGAAAATTCCAGATAAAGAAGTCTCAGGATTTCAGCTGTTATGTCAGTTCATGATTTCCCTGGCCAGTGGTTCAGTTAAGTCCAGGTCCAAAACATGTTTGAGACTGTCCTCAGTGGGGTCCCAGTGCCCAAAGGTCATGCTGCACCCTGTTTCTCAGCTACTGAAAGACCAAGGACAAGTTCCCAATGGCATCACTGGGTATTAGAAGGTCAAATCACCTTCAAGGCTATCTTTCACTAATCTCCCTCTCCAAGCGTGAATAAGTTGTAGAAGCCCTAACAGCTCCGCTTCAACCTGAACACCAGGGAATCAGAATGAGAACTACCCAGAATGGCCCCATCAAGGTGTCAGGACCCTAGCATGGACAGTGACTTCTGCTGTTCTTGTTGTCATATATTCATTTGTTTTTCTGATCAAGAGCAAACGCCGCCCTGTATTGCATATTCTAGTGTGTAGAAGTAGCTGAAGGATGGTGTGGTGGGGTCCATAACATCACTAGTAGCCTGATTTAATCTTCACATGTATAAGGGGCTTCTCAGAAATGGAAAGCTCATGAGTATGACACCAGGAGCTGCTTGAGAAGACCACCATATCTTAAGGGTTGAACCTGCTCACATGGTTCGTGTGGGGAAGATACAGGAGGCCACAGGTTACAGGAGATGGATTTTTCACCATTCAGTCTCCTAGAGAAATGATTTGGAGAAAAGCCACCTGCATGTCTCCCCCCAGAATACCAGCCTGCTGGCCTTGGGATCCACAAATCTCCCAATAATATGAGGGATCTCCAATTGGTTATAGTCACCCAGCTCCCTCCGGGGACAGAAGAGGCGAAAGGAGCACAGCTATAGAGGACTCTAGTGTTACCTGTGTCCGCTGAGATTAGAGCAGTTCTCTATTCATACACATCTTTATTTTTCTTTCTCAATACCAAGCTTTCCGGGCGTGACAAATGAAATGGATGAAGAGTTCTTTGGGAGAGAGTGGCAGAGAACAGGCAGGAAGGAAGCTAGGGGCACTAAGTTCAAAGCAAAGTGTCTGACCCTCCCCACCGCACTGTGTGGACTTGGGTTCTGGTGAAGCCAGGTGCTAGGATTCTGCAAGCCTGGAATTCTTCCCTTGACACTTCAGGAAATCTCAGAGTGTGCAAGGCCGCAAACCTTGCAATCAGGCCCAGCTCCAAAACCCAGGAAGAGTTCAAAATTCTCAGTAAACAAGCACAAGGAAGGTGCTTCCTTAACATAATAAACCAAGAGCAGCCACCATCGTTCTTACTGGTAGAACATTAAAGATATTCCCATAAAAGCGAGGAATGAAATAAGCATGTCCACTATTACCACCATTATTTATCTGTATTGTTTATGGTCATTATTCGGGTAGTTCTAGCCAGGGATAGGGAATATGAGAAGAAAAAAACTATATTAATAGTCAGAGAAAGGAGACATATGACTATCTACTTGAAACCCCCAAAAGAATCAACTGAAAACTTTTTGACCTAATAAGAGTTTAGTGAGCTGGCTTATTGCAAAATGCAAACACAGAAATCAATAGCTTTCTTATGCATAATAAGTATGGAAAAATAGCCTATAGTGATTTGTATTCTTTCCCAACCCACTATAAAAAAGAATTCATGATGGTATGAAATGTATGTTCACAATTCCTAGATATTTCTTCCCTTAAAAGGTGAGGTGTAATTATACTCTCCTTGTCTTCTGAGTTAGGTCTTCTCTCTTCTCTTCTTTCTCTCTCTCTCCCTCTCTCCCCCTCTCACTCTCTGGCAGTCTATGGAGATGCCCACATGGCAAGCGACTAAGCCCTGCTGGCAGCCCCTCCCCCAGCTGAATCGTGAGATGACCGCAGCCCCAGTCAACAAGACTGCGGCCTCACGAGATTGCCTGGACCAGAACCACCCAGCGAAGCTGCTCCCATTCCTCACCCGCAGAAACTGTGAGGCAGTCCATGTTTCAAGTTGCTATATTTGGGCTAATTTGTCACACAGCAATAGATAGCTAATACAAGATTCTTTGTCACTCAAGCAACCAAGGGTCTCGGCTGGGTGGTGCTGATCAGAATAATGGAGAGTTGGGTGGCATTAGAAGAACCAGGAGCTCCCCAAGAGTAGATCTGGAAGAAGAGAACGGGGTGAGAGAAGCAGAGCTGGCATGATGGCTAAGACAGATAAAGAGGAATTCAGCATGCTCTGCTGTGTGCCGTACCGTACAATGCTCCCCTTGCACAATTCTGTGAGATGCAGGAAAGATTTTAATTCTTTTTCAGTGTTTTTGAATATCACCCTGGTGTTCTGCTCAAAGTGGCCCCACAGAGACCTGCCTTGTGCCAGTTTAGCTGTATTTTTGCACATCAGTGGTACCAATAGCAACCTGTTGGAAATGTAATGGAATAATGGGGAGGAATTCACTTATAATACTAACCACAAATTACAGTATGTCTAGGAATACAGCAAAAACTCAGGATGTATATGACATGCGTGATAAATTGTTACTATGGAAAATCAAGCAGATCTGAATAAAGGGCAGTCATTTATTCATTCCATCAGCAAACCCTTGGTTGAAAAAAGTCAAAGCCCTACAGAAAATAAAGGGGAAGCAATGCAAAATGTACACAAGTATATGGTTTAAATGTTAATATATATTTTAAAATACAACGAACAAAAATTGGAGAAGATATCTCCTTCCCCCAAAAAAGCCATATATGTTGGCATTATAACTCTTCCTTAGTAGGAAACCCTCTTCTTGAAAAAAGTTTTTGAAGAAACACTGCTGTAGCCTTGTAGTATTCTGGGGCGCATCACCTTCAAAATGCGACATTATGCACACAGTTACATTTTCAATGTCTTTTCACTTGTAATCTCACTTGTTCCACAAATCATCAAAAAATGCCTTTGCAAAAATTACCATGACACTAAAGATAAATTTTCCAAGACCTCATATCAGGGCTATATACTGAGAATTAGAGTATCACAGAGAAAACAAGACAAGGAGTGAAATTCCATTCCTGGGGGTTTGTCGCTAATCACTTCTTATGTGTCTCCAGCCTAGTGCACATCATAGGTTCTTCTCTGCTGCTTGGCCTTCCTTTACTCCTCCTCCTGGTCCTCACCATCTAGGACGGCTACCGGAAACTCCAAATTCTTTTCACTCTGTTAAGCAGAGCCTGGCAGCGTTCCCAGCTCCTCATGACTAACTCTGCTCCAGACTGACTTTGCATAGCCAACCCTCGGAGTCCAGCAGGAAGGAAGGCCTTCAGTTGTACCAGCTCCACTTTCCAGCCACCGTTTTAAATAGCGTTTGTGTCTTCGTTACTCAGACAAATCCTAATGATGTTGATATTAGTGAAGATGAATCTTTAACACCATGGGACTGAAGTGATGAAATTGCTAAATAAAGAATGAGGTCAGAGTCACTAAAATGCTTGAAGAGCGTCAGCCGGGACAGATAAAAGGGCACACTGTTGACAAGTGACTTAAGGCTATGAAGTCGAAGCATCTGGGAGAGACATTAAGTGCTACAAGCTACAGTCCTCGGCGTGCGTTTAGCTACAATCAATAACACAATTTATCCTGAAGCCCCTGCTTATGACTCGGGTGGAGGCGGTGCCTGACCTTGGGGAGAGATGCTTAGAGAGAGAGAAATGGAGAAAGGAAAGACGTTACCAGGTGGCGGCCTCCCCAATTAGCCACTCAAACCCAAAGGAAATTAATTCTGACTCATTGCATTCAGTGACTTACAAGCAGGAAAATAATTGTAGTAAAACAAGCAAAAAACAAAGTGCAGGGATTATTTAAAAAGAAGACATGTAGGAATCCCTTAGAGTGCACAGAAATGCAGGCCCCCATTTTTAGCCTCCAAATGGCAGCTAACATTCATTGATCACCTCCCCCCCTTGCCCCACCTATGTGCCAGAAATTGTTGTAAACTTGAAACAACCCACATTCCCTCTAACAGGATGACGGAGAAACAAACCGTGCTGTACCCACGCATTGGAATATTACTCCGCAATAAAAGGAATGAACTATTGATACACAGCAACTTGAATGAATCTCGAAAGCACTGTGCTGAACGAAAGAAGCCAGTCGCAAAAGACTGAATATTACGCGGTGCCACTTGACCCTCTCAGAAAGACAAAACGGTGGCGGTGGCAAACAGAACAGTGGTGGCGTGTGGCTGGCAGTGGGGGAGGAGTGATGATAAAGAGACAACTGAGGAAAGTGGTCTCTAGTTCCTTAGTAGTCGTGGTTACACAAATCTATACACGTATTAAAACTCATAAAACTGTATGCCCTCAAAAGGTCAATCTTATTGTATATTGAATTTTTTATATTTTTAAATTGTTAATATAAAAAATCAAATACACACACGGGGTGTGTGTGACATGATTCAACCTGTAGTTTCTCCAATCGTAGGGTCCCTCGGAAATGTTCCAAGGGCTAGAGTGGAGGTGTGGGGGAGGACCGGCACCCAGGGCTTCTCACCCCTGCCCCTTCAACTAGAATGCTCTACCTACCTTGTGTATTTAGGTCTCAAGGAATGTTTTATTTTTTAAAGAAAGCTTAAACCATTGACATAATAAAACAATAACTGTTAACATTTATCAAGAGCTCACTATATGCCAAGCTCTGTGCAAAGTGCTTTTATATGCATCATATCATTTATTTCTCTCTATAATCCCATGAAATGTGAATTATCTTACTTTAGAGATGAGGAAAGATGAGGTTTAGAGCAATTACTTGACTTGCGTGTAGTGACCAGATAGTCAGTTAGTCAGTGGCAGAATGGGGATTCGAACTCCAGCAGTACCTCACAGGTCTGCCTACTCCTGGGAGTGTGATGGACCAGCAGCCCTGATGCTGCACTCTGAGATCCATCAGCACTTTCACACAAAGTGACGTGTGCCATGGGCTGCTCCTAGCCAATGACTGAGTGTGACATGCCCAGTCCTGGGCTATGCAGGCCTCCTCCCAGGGCAACTTTAACTCAAGATTTCCCCTCAGCCTGGCTGAAACGTTTTTAGAACTATCCTGCAGCCTTCCTCCTCCCTCCCTCCCTTCTTCCCTCTCTTCCTTCCTTCCTTCCTTTCTTTCTTCCTTCCTTGATTCCTTCCCTCTCTCCCTCATTGGGGTCAGAACTGCACCCCATTCTGATGGCCCTTCCAGCCTTCTCTGGCTCCCTTCCCATTTTCCCTCATCAGTGTTTCCCCCAAGGAAATTCATGCCTAACTCATTTTGGTATCTGCTTCTTGCATGCCTAACTCATTTTGGTATCTGCTTCTTGAAGGACCCAGACTAACACATCTTACTTCACAAGCGAAGTTCTTACAAGCTTTACAAGAGAGCAATCCGAGCTCTCAATGAACAAACCTAAGGTACAGGGTTGTTTTAGGAATTAAGATCCCTGACGTAGATGGATCACCACTGGACACCCTCACCTGGCTTAGAATGGATACTCAATTTTATTGGGTGAGTCAAGTGAAATAGACTTTGTATTTAGCTAGGGGGGACTTCACAAAGGCTGCTCCCTGCTGGCAGTTAGAGAACAGAGAGGCAACAGAGAGCAGACTGTCTCCAGGCCACTGCCAGTGCCCACCTGAGCTTCCACCCCATCACCAGCCTCTTCCTCCCTCCCAACCCAGCTGGAAGCAGGCAGGTCTGGCTGCCTCTACCCACCCCCCATCAGCTTTTTTACACAAAGAAGAGATGTCATGCTGACTTCCCAGATGGCCCCCCTATCCCATGAAAGTCACTTTTGCAGGCTGAAAAAATCTCTCCCTGGAAGAATTACTCTCGCAAAGTGCTGTGAATTGGATGCTGACCTGGAGCCGACCAGAGGAATTTTTCAATACCCACCTTTATATATAAAATTTGTAACCTTTCTCTTCTCATTGAAACTAGGTGGTATTGATTGAGCAGAAAATTCAGGGGAGTGTGTCTGGGGCTTAATAGGGGTGAGCCTGTGGTAATAGTGGCTACCCACAGTTCAATTCAGATTCCTAACCAAAAGGAGAAAATAAAATCAGAATCAATACTTCCACAGGCACATGGTTGAAGAACTTTGCAGTGATTTGAGCAGAGCCTCCTTCAGCCACAGCCAGCTTTGATTCCCATGGGCCTCTTTCTCCACCATTTGTCACTGAGAGAGCACAGAAGGGAGAACCAAAGGGGGAATAGGTGGAAGGTGATTCTAGAATAGAGATAGAAATCCATCCCAGCAATGGCAAGAAAAAAAGGGCAGAACTAAGAACCAGCCAGGAAGCAAAATAAATACATCCATATAATAAAACACCAAGTCTTCCCTGTCAATAGTGGGCAAGGATCCTTGTCTCTAAAACTTGTGAAAAATTAGACAATGTCAGGTCTGGAAGAGTTCAAAAGAATCTTGTTTTGCAAATAAAACTGAGGCTAAGAGACCCAACGCAACCTGCCCAAGATCTTGAAGAAAAAGATGAAGAAAAGACCTAAGTCCAGCACAGTATCTTATATCACTACACACAGGCCATCTTTCTTCTCAGGCTAAACAATCTCATTTCTTGTAGGTCTTCCTCTTCCCTACTCCTATAGTTATTTAGAGGATCTACTTTCAACTTTCTGAAGTCCTCCAAGGCACAGGAACCCAAGAGTTTGTCCAGCTTTTACTCCCGCTGTGTAGTGTGCCTTGTGGACTGGCACAGGGAACATCTCCATATTCAGGAAATCCTGTAGGCAGCGCCTGGTGGGTAGAAGCAGGGTCATGCTTCACAGTGAGATAGGGATGGAACTAGGTGTGAAGGAAAGGGCACTTTTCTTAGTCTGACTCGAGGATGCGCCCAGCTCCAATCAGAGCTTCTATATTGTACCTTGAGTTACTCCCTTCACTGGCCCATTGTACCCTCTTCCAATAACACATGACTAAAAGTTTTAAAGAACCAAGATCCCCTCCCATTTGTCCTGGTCTGATTATGCTTAGTCTAGTGGAGAAGCAGGCGGCTGCATGAATTCATCTTTAACTAATCAGAAGAAGCCAACTCTTCCAAACAACATTATCTTCTCCCACCATGAGTCCTTCTTTCAGTCCCATTTCTGGATCCTCTGGGGCATCTAGCATCCAGCGCAAAGTTTGCGGGAGGCATCCAGGGTACAGGATAAGAGCACACACAGATGAGGAAGCCAACAAAGGTATGAGTGTTGCTTAAGCAGTGACTTCAAAGATAGGGGTTCCTTATGATGAAATAAGGTAGATTCTGGGATTTCTTAAGGCTGCTTTCAAAAGCAATCACACTTCTAAAAAGCAAAAAAAAGACAGAAAGAGCATGGACCTTGGAGGTAGATAAACCTCAGTCTGAACCAGTTTCTCAACAACAAGCCATATGACCTTAGTTAAATTACTCTCTGAACTCCAACATATCTTCTCTAAGATGAAAAGAGCAGTACATACTTCATGCAACTGTCATGTACTAAAGGTGTTAGCATGTGTAATTCAATGGGGGACAATGATATATTTAAAACCATTTAAATCAATGAAGTCTTACCTGGAGAGAAGAATCCATGAGCTGACAAAAAGCTAAGTGTAGAGTGATCTGGCTTAGCCACCAACCTCATAATGGTGACCAAAAGAGAGATAAAAATAGGAAAATCTAATAGTAAATTTGAGGAGGCACCCACTGATGAGATATAACTCTTTTCTCATTCCTCAACCTTAAGTAGAGTCTTCCGCCCACACAGAAAAGCCCTTCGCACCTGGAAGGTAAGGAGGAGACCATGGAGAGCATTGTGCCACGTCTAGGTTGCTAAGCTGCCTAACAGGAAACAAGATGACCTGAACACTCAATTTTTTCAGCAGAAAAATAAGCTCACAACCAGAGAAGACCATGAAAATGTAAGCCTCCAGGAAATTTGCATAAGTTTGGAGCAGGTGTTTGGACTTCCCATAGTTCTTGGAACAGGGTTTTGGATCAATCCTATCTAGATCTTCAATTAGCTAGAAGAGTCAGCTGACTCAAGTTACATGTAAAATACCTGCCATTATGAACCCTCGATAAAATGAGTTGCTTTCTCCCTCTTTTTAGGAGACTGATAATGGATTGTGTCTCTTGAATGTCTTGTTCTACTCTAACCCCTGCAATTTGGAATACAATAAGTGGAAAATTACCACAGAGAAAAGCACTGTCTGTTCCACTTGGCTGCACATGTCCAGCAAATAAAAGCTCACAATGGTTCGCCCATCAATTTCCAGGGACACGACATTTTTTTAAAAGGCTCTTTGAAACCCAGATGGCTTTCAAGTAGCTGAGCTAAAGCTTTCTATCTATTCTTTTGCAGTAACTGCTTGGAAACACGTAAAATGCTTACTTACCTAAAGACACAAGTGTTTTCTACTTCCAAATAGAAGTGTCTTTGAGGAATGGCTCATGCAACCCTCTGAAAATCCTAAAGCTACTCTCGTGAAACTGAAATGACACAAATCATGTGATGACGTGAAGCCAGTGGTGCCCTGCTGGGGACTCATGGTTTGTGAGGAGCCCTTGCAGTCATGTCCAGTGTGAGGAGGTCCCTACACAACATTTTGTAACCTTAGATGCCACCAGTGAGAGCTGGCTCCTCTCTGGAGGTGAACGTGAGAAAAGGCGTCTCAGTACTCCACTTCATCCTCTTGCACCACCACCAACTGCAACCCCGAGTTTCCAACTGATGGGGAAAATGTCAACAATAGAGAGGCTTTCCTTCGCTATCCATGTGAACTGGATGGCATGGTCTTCCTCCTAAAAGTCTCCAGGTCATTCATTAATTCTACAAGTATTTATTGACTTAGTATCTTCTATGTTCCAAGAACTGTACTAGTATATAGGGATACAATGGCAATTAAAAAAAAAATAAGACACTGTCCCTCCTTCTGTCATGGAATTTAATAGAGAGAAAATGAAAGACTACTTGATGTGGGACAGCCCCACTGAACTGTGAACTGGGATTTATTTTGCTAGCTCTATCGTTGCTGGTAAAACACATCCACTACTTTGCGCGCAGGATTTTCCACGTAGGATGACTACTTTGTGGAAATGTTTTATTCCCACTCCCCTGGAAGGCAGCACAGAGACAATAGGCTCTTCCTTCATGAAAGTCATGTTCCCATATGCAAGTAATACCAACACTTTGTGGATCTGACTGCGTGCATCCATGAGACATGGTTGTCTGTTCTCCTACAACGTATCAGGCACAGAAATGGGTGAATGCACTTACATCCATAATGTATCTTCACAACAGCACTGTGAGGTAGTACTATGATCACATTTGAAAGATGAGGAAATTTGTATTATAAATGTATGCATAAATTTGCTGCAGATCACACGGAATATAATGAGTAATGATGGCTCAAAGAGAAATGAAGAAAACAATCCCATTTATAATTGCATCAAACCAAATAAAATACCTTGGAATAAATTTAACCAAGGAGGTAAAAGACCTGTAAGATGCTGGTAGAAAAAATTGAAGACACAACTATAGGGAAAGATAGTCTATACTCAAGGATGGAAAGAATTAATATTGTTAAAACATCCATATTATCATATAACTATGGTAATAACTAGCCTATATAACTATGGTGCCAGGTGAGTACTAGAATTACCAGGGGGATCACTTCATAAATTATATAGTTGTCTAACCACTAAGATGTACACCTGAAACTAATATAAAATAATATTGAATGTCAGCTGTAATTGAAAAAATAAAAATAGAATACATTGGTACCATTAAATATTTAGTCTTTATGGCAAAAAATTTAAGATGGATTCAGAGGATCTGCATACACATTTTTCCAAAGAACATACAGATGGTCAACAGGTAAATGAAAAGGTGCTCAACATCACTAATCATCAGAGAAAGGCAAATTAAAACCACAATGAGGTATTACCTCACACATGTTAAAATGGCTGTCATCAAAAAAAAAAAAAGGAAAGTTATTCAGCCATAAGAAAGAAGAAAATTCTGCCATTGGTGGCAACATGGATAGATCTTGAAGGCACTATGCTAGTGAAATTAGTCAGACAAAAAAAAACAAATACCACATGATCTCACTTATATATGGGTTTTTTTTTTTAAAGGCAATGAAAGGATAAAGAACACAAACTGCTGATACTTTCTAGGCTGCTGGTAATAAATCTTCGTCCGAGCTATTAAACTATTGCCATGCAGTGTGGAAAGGCTTCTACTGCTCTCGTCTGGGAAAGGGGCCTGATGGGAGGGGGAGGAGGAAAGAAGGAACGCAGGTGAGATGAAAAGCTACTATACCTACTCCTTCCCTATACTGATGTTCATTGACAGGCACCAATGGGGAGAGAAAAGGTACCTCCAACCCGAGGTGAAGCCAGTTCAATCCCAGCTGTTCTGCTGTGTGCTGAGCACTTTACTTAAGGTACCGTCTTTACTTATCACAGTATCTGTGAAAGTTGGGTAACATCGCTATTTTTAAATAAATTTTTAATTTTAGAATAGTTTTAGATTTACAGAAAAGTTACAAGGATAATACAGAGATTTCCAGTATAGCCTTCACTCAGTTTTCCCCATCATCAACCTTTTAACATCACCTGAGTGCATTTGTCAAAACCAAAGAACTGACATTGTTAGATTACTAGTAACCAAATTCAGACTTTATCTGGATTTCACCAGTTTTTCCATTAACATCCTTCTCTTAGCCTCTTTGGGCTGCTATAAAGAGAATGCTGTACATGTTGTGACTTAAACAACAGAAATTTATTTCTCACAGTTCTGGAGGTTGGGAAGTTCAAGATCAAGGTGTGGGCAGATTTACTGTCTGGTGAGAGCCCACTTCACTGTGTCCTCAACATGTCAGAAGGGGCAAGGGAGCTCTCTGCAGTCTCTTTTATAAGGGCTTATACACACGCACACAAAAATCATGAGAGAATGGAAGTATGAACTGTGCTTATTGTGGCAATCATTTTGTGGTAATACATTAGTACATATGAGGTCTGTCTGGAAAAAGTCTACCCATTATTTATATAACGAGAATGGTTTGCACAACATCGACGTAACCTGGCAGCCAAGGAGAGTTGACTGGAATACATGTGCCTGAACAATGACAACTTCACTGTACTAGTCAGTGGGGTCAGTAGATGTCATCGAGTGAGTGTTGTACTGTGTGGCCATCACATTCGAAATGACTGTGAGTAGAGCAATGAATCTGCATCAAATTTTGCATTAAGCTTGAACATTCCTCTGCGGAAACTGTTTGGATGATTCAGAAGGCTGCAGCTATGGGCAACTGGTGATTGACAGCTTCATCATGACAACACGCCTGCTCATGCATCACGTCTTGTGCAGAGTTATTTGGTGAAACATCAAATCACCCAGATGACTCAGCCCCGCTACAGCCCAGATTTGGTACCCTGCAACTTCTGGTTTTTTCCAAAACTAAAATTGCCTTTGAAAGGGAAGAGATTTCAGCCCATCCATGAGATTCAGGAAAAGAATGAATCAGCTGATGGCCATTGGGAGAACTTTGTGAGGTCCCAAGGTGCCTGCTTTGAAGGGGACTGAGGTGCCATCGTCCTATGTACAATGTTTCCTATAACTTGTATCTTCTTCAATAAATGTCTCTATTTTTCATATTGCATGGCTGGATATCTTTTGGACAGACCTTGTTGTATATCTACTCATCACATTGTACACCTTAAACTTACGCATGTTTTGCATCAATAATATTGGAATAAAACTGGAAAAATTAAAAATAAAACTTCTTCCCTGATTAATGGGCTATTGATAGGTTCTACTTCTTGAGTCAATCATAGTAATTTATATTTGCTCAGAAAATCATATATTTCTTTGAATTTCAAATTTGTTGCTATCTAGTGGAATTTTATTTCCTCTTTAATATCTGTTATTATATCCTCTAATTTCTCATTTTGTGTGCTTAGGTTTCCTCCTAATTCTTGATTTCATCTGCTAGCAACTTGTCTTCTATATTACAAAATTTTTAAAGCTCTGTTATTAGTTTCATTTGCTTTGTATTAACTATACTTTCTTTTCCTAATTATTGAATTTAATACTTGTATGCAGTTTATTCCTTGTTTAAAAGCAAGGTATTCAAGGCTATGCATTTTCTCTGAGTACAGTTTTAGTCATCCTATAAGTTTTGATATCTAGTGTCTTCAATGTGATTACTAGCTAATTACTCTAATTGTACTTCTTATATCCTCCTTGACCTAAGAGATATTTAGTTGAATGTTTTGCATTTGTTTCATTTTAATTTTCAAGTGGTTGAGTTTTTATTGCAACTTTTATTTATTAATAGCATTGTACTTGGAAGATATGACCTGTGCAATTTCCTGACTTTGGAATTTGAGAGAGTTTTAGAGCCCAGTTTTAAACCACTCTTTTAGCCCTGATGAAGGGAAGAGAGATAAATTTACATTTTCTATAGAAACCCAGAGATCCAGCAGGCAGAGGGAGGGAGCTGGTGCTGTAAGATACCACCACAGAACTTTCATCTCTGTGTTCACAATTTTTTCTGCAGCACTGGAATGGCTGCCAAAAGTTGGCTGCAGAGTGCCCCCATGTTTTGCCTGACAGAGACATCTGCGCCAAGTGCAATCTGCGATTAGGTAGTAGGCTGGCACAGGACACCCAACGGGCTTCTCCAGGATCCAGCTGACTCTCTAACTGCCTGCAGCCCACCCTTCCTCCAGCTGGCATCTTTCAGAATGAAAGGGTGCCCCTGAATTCTGATGAAGTCTCTTCTATTCACATCCCAGACAAGCTGGTTTTAAACCTAAAGGAGTCGTGGATCCAACTCTTTCTTTTGATCCACATTTAACAGAAAGTCTATGGTTTCCCACATGGGTCCACCAAGAAGTTCATTTGGGTCTAGTTGCACTTGGTTACTTTTAACTTTATTTGAAACAATTTTGTTAGATTGTGTTGTGACAGCGGTCATGTCAGTGTGCATTTAAAAAAACTTATCAAAATTGGTGAACTTTTGTGTAGCCATTTTAATATTGAAGATGGAAGAAAATAAGCAACATTTTCAGCATATTATGATTCATTTCAAGAAAGGTAAAAATTCAAAAACAGATTTGTACAGTGTATAGAGAAGGTGCTGTGACCAATTGAATGCATCAAAAGTGGTTTGCCCAAAGAGGACCACACCAAGGCACATCATAATTAAAATGCCAAAGGTTAAAGATAAAGAGAGAATCTTAAAAGCAGCAAGACAAAAGCAGAGAGTTACCTACAAAGGAGTTCCGATACAACTGTCAGCTGATTTCTCAAAAGAAACTTTGCAGACTAGAAGGGATTGGCAAGAAACATTCAAAGTCATGAAAAGCAGGGACCTACACCAAGATTGCTCTACTCAGCAAAGCTATCATTTAGAATTGAAGGGCAGATAAAGTGCTTCCCAAGCAAGATAAAGCAAAAGGAGTTCATCAGCCAAGCCATTATTATATGAAATTTTAAAGGGAACTATACAAGAAAAAGAAGATCAAAACTATGAACATTAAAATGGCAACAAATTCACAACTATCAAAACTGAATCTAGGATTTCCAGCCAAGATGGAGGTGTAGGTAGACACACTGTACCTCCTCACGCAACAAAAAGAAAGACAACAACAATTTAAAAACAAAAAACAACCAGAACTTACAGAAAATTGAACTATGTGGAAGTCCGACAACCAAGGAGGTAAAGAAGAAACATTCATCCAGACCAGTAGGAGGGGTGGAGCCATGCAGCTGGGAGGAGAGAGCTCACAGCAAGGCAGCAGCTGGCAGACCCAACAGGACCCGGTGAGACCGAGGCTGGTGGAGAGGGTGGACCCACATCCGTATGCAGATAAAGGAACAGCTGGAGAGGGAAACAGACTACGCAGCCCAGGGTTCCAGAGTGGAGAAATAAAGCCTCAAATCACCAATTGAAAACACCTGTGGGGGTTGAGGCGGCAATGGGAGAAACTCCCAGCCTCACAGGGGAGTTCCTTGGAGAGACCCACAAGGTCCTAGAATGTACACAAGCCCACCCACCCAGGAATCAGCACAGAAGGGCCCAATTTGCTTGTGGGTAGCAAGGGAAGTGACTGAAAACTGGCAGAGAGCGGCGCAAGCACCATTGTTCCCTCTCAGGCCCCTTCCCCACAGACAGCATCACAACTCAGCGACATGGGTTGTCCCACCCTGGAGAACACATAAGGCTCTGCCCCTTATACGTAACAGGTGTGCCAAGAAAAAAAAATGGTCCAAATGAAAGAACAGATCAAAGCTCCAGAAAAAATACAACTAAGCAACAAAGAGATAGCCAACCTATCAGATGCACAGTTCAAAACACTGGTAATCAGGATGCTCACAGAATTGGTTGAATTTGGTTGCAAATTAGATGAGAAAATGAAGGCTACACTAAGTGAAATAAAGGAAAATGTACAAGGAACCAATAGTGATGGGAAGGAAACTGGGACTCATATCAACAGTGTGGACCAGAAGGAAGAAAGAAACATTCAACCAGAAAAGAATGAAGAAACAAGAATTCAAAAAAATGAAGAGAGGCTTAGGAACCTCCAGGACATCTTTAAACGTTCCAACATCTGAATTATAGGGGTATCAGAAGGAGAAGAGGAAGAGCAACAAATTGAAAACTTATTTGAACAAATAATGGAGGAGAACTTCCCCAATCTGGCAAAGGAAATAGACTTCCAGGAAGTCCAGAAAGCTCAGAGAGTCCCAAAGAAATTGGACCCAAAGAGGAACACACCAAGGTACATCATAATTACATTACCCAAGATTAAAAATAAGGAGAGAATCTGCCCTGGCTGGTGTAGCTCAGTGGATTGAGCGCAGGCTGCAAACCAAAGGGTCACTGGTTTGATTCCTAGTCAAGGCACATGCCTGGGTTGCAGGTCAGGTCCCCAGTGGGGGCCACATGAGAAGCAACCACACATTGATGTTTCTCTCCCTGTCTTTCTCCCTCCCTTCCTTTCTGTCTAAAAATAAATAAAGTTAAAAAAAAAAAGTTTAAAAAAAATAAGGAGAGAATCTTAGAAGCAGCAAGAGAAAAGGGGACAGTTACCTACAAAGGAGTTCCCATGAGACTGTCACCTGATTTCTCAAAAGAGACCTTACAGGCAAGAAGGGGCTGGAAAGAAGTATACCAAGTCATGAAAGGCAAGGACCTACATCCAAGATGACTCTATCCAGCAAAACTTTCATTTAGAATGGAAGGGCAGATAAAGTGCTTCTCAGATAACGTCAAGTTCAAGGAGTACATCATCATTAAGCACTTATTTTATGAAATGTTAAAGGGATTTATCTAAGAAGAAGAAGATAAAAAATATGAACAGTAAAATGACAGCAAACTCACAGTTGTTAACAAACACACCCAAAACAAAAGCAAAAGCAAACTAAGCAAACAACTAGAACAGGAACAGAACCACAGAAATGGAGATCACATGGAGGGTTATCAACAGGGGAGTGGGAGTGGGAGAGAGCGGGGAAAGGTACAGAGAATAAGTAGCATAAATGGTAGGTAGAAAATAGACAGGTGGAGGTTAAGAATAGTATAGGAAGTGTAGAAGCCACGGATACGAACTAAAGGGGGGGAATACGGGTGGGGGGGTGTGTGGGGCAGAGGGGAATAAAGGGGGGAAATGGGACAACTGTAATAGCATAATCAATAAAATATATTTTAAAAAAAGAAAAAACTGAATCTAAAAAACAAACTAAGCAAACAAGCAGAACAGAAACAGAATCGTAGATACGGAGATCATTTGGAGGGTTATCAGCTGGGAGGGGGGGAAAGGAGAATGGGGGAAAAGGTGCAGGGGTTAAGAAATACAAATCGTTAGGTACAAAATAGACAGGGGGGGGGTGTTAAGAACAGTATAGGAAATGGAGAAGCCAAAGAATTTATATAAATGACCCATGGACATAAACTAAGGAAGGGGATTGCTGGAAGGAATGGGGTATCAGGCAGAGGAGGGCAAAGGGGAAAAATTAGGACAATTCTAATAGCATAATCAATAAAATACATATTTTTAAAAGTGGTTTGCAATTTTTCATGCTGGAGATTTCTGGCTGGACAATGCTCCACGGTCAGGTAGACCAGTTAAAGTTGATAGTGAGATCAAATCAAGACATTAGTTGAGAACAATCAGAGTTATTCCATAGGGGAGAGCTGACATATTCAAAATATCCAAATCAATAAATTTAGTGATGAAAACAAAAAATGTGTCTTTTTTTATGGAAAAAAATACAGACTTTTTAGCCAACCCAATATAATGGTAATAAGCATTCTCAGTGTCCAATGCAAGTTTCTCCTTCCTTTTATCCCCTTGGCCATTTCCATGAAATTATCCAATAGTGGCAACTAGATGCCATAGTCACTGACTTGCTTCAAACATCCCCTTGCATTTTTTCTTTCTTCTTTCTCTCTTTCTTTCTTTCCTTCCTCCTTTTTCTGCCACTCAGAACACGAGTCCGATGGCAAAGTACTCATTAAGGTACAGGTTAACATTTCCTCTTCAGACATGAACTCACAGTATAAGAATATGAAACTGAGGGCATTAAAAACAACATTACAGAATGTGCTTTGCCTAAGAGCCCGATTTTAGCTGAGCTCCCAGATCGCCCTCCACTCCTACCAGAACAGCAGATGTCCCTTAGTTACCAAAGCTCCCTGTCAGTCACATCCTACATCAGAAAATAAATCCAGCTTTAGGCAGCTGACCACATTTGTGCCTCTGAAACTATGGCAACAGAAAGTCCTTTTACCTCTGTGTCCTAATTAAAAGTTACTGTTGGCTGTCATTGGGGTGCGTGGTTTCCAAAACTAATACATCGAAGCAATCCTGTGAGCCTCAAATGTCACCACCACGTAAACTGGTATTTCCCCTGCAAACAGCTAATGAGTGGCCATACCAAAGAGTATGTGTAATGGAAGTTCCAGAAAATACTGGATAAATTCACTTTGGGATCCTTTTCTCTATACCCCACGTCACTCACCCAAGTTTTGGCAACTGGTTGAATGGTGACTGGGGCAGGGGATGGCGGGGCAGGAAGATGATAGAGAGCTGAAGAGTTCAGGAGGATAGAGGGGCCTTTAATAGAAACGGGGAGGAAATACTTGAAGAGTACGTTTCATGGAAAGAATGACACATCATTTGCAAAGCAAGTGCAAATAAAGCATGTTTGCATGATGGCCCTTCTACATCCCCAAAGAAGCAGATAAAAAAATACCTGTAATCTTCTCCTTCATGTATTTTTAAGGGTTCTTTAGAATTCTTGGTATAAAAATTTACATAAGTTTTAAAATTAGAATTAAGAGAAATATATTGAGTGATGTTAAAAAGGTTCCCCTGGGATTCTAAAATTCTTCCAGGAAAAAAAAATGACACATTGTGAGAAATGTGTCCAATTCTACTCTATTAGAATAGCCAGGTGGCTGCCATTTGAGTTTCCTGTCTGGTTAAAAGAAGAACTAATCATATGAATGTCATTTTTGATCATTATACTTTCAGAGCTGTTTTATCTTTGTTTCTGACTGATTCTTCATCAGCAACAGCATGGAGCAGCTCCGCTTTTAGTTTCTCCTCTGTTAAATATGAAATGATCTATAAACACTTAAAAAGATGCAGCTGAAAGGGATCCTGTGATCCTTTTGTAATGTGAAAACTCTGGTAATGTGAATAATTTCACCCTCTAATAATCTGTTTGCTAACGTGTTTAGTGCTGTTTAATAATGTAGAAGTCTATTTTCTGGGGAATTAAAGTATATAAATATACAGATTCCTTTTTGGGCAACATTAGAGGACTATGTTCGACTGCAGGTAACGGAAAGATCAATTTATAGTAACACAATCAAGTCAGAAAGTAGGTGCTTACTAATTCAGCAGCTCAAGTGTGTCAGGGCCAAGGTCCATGCAATTCTCCTGGGTTCTGGTCATCTCGTGGGGATGAGAAGGCTCTTCAACCTCTAACAAGGTATCTACATGCTAGACAGAAAGAGGGGAGTAAAGGAGGGAATGGGACATTAGCTGGGTCTCCCATGCTCTAAGGGAAGCTTCTTAGAGGCTCCACCCAGGGACTTCCACTTACAGCTCGTTAGCCAGAACTGTACCACATGTCATCCCATCTGCAAAGTAACCTGGAAAGTGTGGTCTTTTAATGGACATACCACTACCCTTGAGCTGGAATTGCCCTCCTCATCCAACACACCTAAGAAGCTCTGGCATTTCTATGGCAGCCATCGGTCAGCATTCAATCTGGGGTTTCAAGAGGCTGGTCATGCATGACCTATCAGTAGAGCAAATGAATTCAAGGCAAAAGACCTGGGATCAAGCTCTGGCCCTGTCACTCACCCCGGACCTTGGGCAACTAAGTTATTTACTTCTGTTTCTCATCAGTATAATAGGAGAGGTTAAATCAATCATTGCAAAGATCCTGACAATCTGTGCTTCTGTTTTTCAGCCTTACCTGGTATATACCCAAGTTATGTGATGTCACTTTCTGAAGCCCTGTTCCCCACCCTTTGTTCCTAGCAGACATGGATGCATTGCTGTAGAGGTCTTTCACCAAGAACCCATGAGCAGCACTGCTTCAAGAATCATATTGCTTTGGAGGAATAAAAATAGCTCCTTCTATCCCCTATAAAGAGAACGTTGGAAGGCCATGGTGGTCTAAAATGGCAACTGATCTACTACGGCAAGGCCCCTGGACAGTGCTACACCAGCATGCCTGTGTCTAAGGTGAAAGGTCACCCATGGAAGTCAAAGGTGAGATGATCTTCAAGAGGAGCAACTTCTGCCACCACCACTGCACACAGACTGCAGGGAAAACCTCTTAAAGGGAAGTGGAAAAAAACAGAAGTGAGGAGGAAGGAAGGGTAACAAAAGCCTAGGGAAACACGTGTAGTCTCGCTCAGATATACAACGCTGTGGGGTCCGTGGTGTTTTCTTTCCTCCCACTCTCTCCCCATCCAGGAACTGCATCTTCGCTTAGCTAAACCCTCTTTCCAGCAAACTGGAAAAGGAGTGTTCTATTTGTGCTAGGCAGGAGGGACTGATTTCCCTCTGCAGCAGGGACCTGTTTTATTAGCTACGCTATTGTGGGTAAACCCTATTCAGCCAGAGAAATTTCACCGTCTACTTCTCTTTTCCAGCTCCACCTACCCACCTTCTCCCTGCATCAGATTCACTAGCAAATAGAGACTTTCAGTAGCTTCCCCTAGTCAACTGAAATTGGGCTCTGAAATGCATCTATGACTTTATATCATCCACTAAATTTTTCCGATATTTAATGATAGAAAAACCTGGCCTCTGTTGGAAAGAATTCTGAAAGGAGTAGAGCAAATTAAAAAAATAAAGCACGCCTCTTCCCCATGAAAACTGCACAGGCTAGACCCAGATCCGCTGGCGAGTCTGAGAGAGCTCTGACATTCCTGAAAAGAGAGGGAGACTGCTCGGACCTCTCAGCGGTCACCAGAGAAGGAGAAATAATAGCAACTTCATCTAGATACGAAGTGCTTCTTCACTCTTCTCTGGGCCCATATTTTACATCTCACACTGAAATGCAGCCACAAAAGTTTCATAAGGATCCATGTGAGAAAACAAGAATAGCGCAAAGCCTGGGAGTGTTCACTCTCAGTTCTAACTGCATAAAAAAATGTTTCTAAATCTTTGAAGCATTAGTCAAGTTGAAAGACAAAGTATAAACTGGGGGAAACCTTTAAATTATATTACAAATAAAGGCATAATCCTTTTAATATGTAAAGAGTACCTACAAAGTTAATAAGAAAAAGACCAATGATCCAATAGAAATTTTAAAAGCTGGCAAAGAATAAGAACATGAATATTCACTGACTAGGTTGTACAAATGGATAACAAACACATGAAAATAATCAAACATGACAACTCAGTTGTGCTGGGGAGGAACCGAGACACTGACCCTTTCCCTCCCTAAGTCCAACTTGGCCTTCCAAGAGTAAATTTTGACATGCAGAGTCGTTTTGTAGAAATTTACCCCCCTACATGCCCTGCCTCAAATTACATGTAAAAAAATATGAGTTAAAAAATGAACAGGGAAAGTAATTACCTATTTGGTGTAATTTCAGGTTTATTAAGAAGGCTCAGTAAAATGCTTCCCACATTGCCCATCAATGTCTGGAACTCCTACCATTAGAGATCTGTTCATCTGGCGGACAGACTTCCCTGTTGAAAGCAAATAGACATTAGAGAAATAGCCCCAGAGCTTCCTAATTATTCCTTGGCATGAGTAGCAATAATAACATCATATTCTTGTATCGTGCTTTGCCATTTAAAATACACTATCGCAACAGGATGTATTTCATCTTGTCAGTAACTCTATAAAATAAGAAAAGGGAATTTGATTCCAATTACGTAGATACCTCTTCAGTGATGGAGCCACTACTCATGCCCAGGTTTTCTGATTCCAAATCCGAACACTTGCCAGTTCCCTGTGCTTTATGTATGTAGATCTGTAAAGTCCTTTCCTGAGATATCATTATTCTGGCGGGGGGAGCAGCATGAAAGCACAAGGCCACGTACTCCTGGTGCTGCTAGGAATGACGGGAGTTGAAAGAAAAAGTTCCACCATGGAGAAAACCGTACTAGAGCTGTGAGTTGTCAGCCACACTAGAGGCATATTAAACAACTCAATTCATCTGCTTATCTGAAAATAGACATGGACATGTCTCATCCCTCCTTACCTCCCAAGTATACTGTGAAAAGAAAATAAATGCCTCAATGTTTCCCACAGTGGGATCAATGGAAATCTCTAAGCATCCACTGATTGCCAGCATTTGAATTTACTCAAATTCTCACCATTGTGGCCAATTCGCTCTTTACTCTGCCCACTGAGTTTTAACGTCAACAGTTGCATTGTTCATTTCTACAAGTTCCCTTTGGTTATCCTACTTCATTCTTTCCCCATATTCTCACTGTTTCCTATTATAACTTTGGTAATTTTTTTAGTATACTCATTTTATGGCCTCCATCTAATAACTCTGTGATTGAAAGCTCATGAGGTCCCAAGTGTACGGTATGCTTTGCTTGATGACTCTTAGGGCAAATGATTTCCTTGTGCATTTTGCCATTTGGTTTTTGAGCTTGGTTTTGATGGTCTGTGGAAATAGCAAGTGGCCTGAGTTAAGGGTTTATCCAGCCTTCTAAGGAAGTTTTTATATGTGTTTCTCTAGCCAATCCAAGCATAACACCTACCCGGAACCAGTGGTATGTCCATTTTTCAGCTTAGCAGCTCCCAAGACCATACAGGTAGTTATGACTTATGACCCCCAACGCATGCCAGGAGTTTTTATGAAGGGATATTGTTATGAATTCTCAAGAAGAAATTTACCTCCTACTCAGAACTGAAAAGGAGACAAATTTTACTACGGTATCTCTGGTAGTGGATAGACTTTTTTCTAACCATTTCTCCACGGGTATATAGCCTTTCAAGTACCCCAGGTTTTTTCAGTGGTCTCAGTTCAAACTCCCTGCTGCACAGGGACCCAAGCCCTCATCTCCCATCTTTGTGTGAGCTTTAAATCCAAACTCTTTGTTTGCCAGAAAGAGTAAACTCCCGCCTCCCATCTTCAGTTCCCTCTCTTCTTAACTCTTGAGGATTCCCCTTTACTTTATAAATATTTAAAAGGATGTTGGCCATATTCTATTCAGCATTTCTAAGTACTTTCCAGTGGAAAGTTTTCAGGCTACTTAGACTACTATATTGCTAGAAATGGAACTACATTAGATATACAATTCAATTTAATCTTCATGTCATTCCAGCAAGATAGATCATCATAGTTCCAGTTTACAAATAAGGAAATTGACACTTATAGAAGTTAAATAATTTTCTCAAGGTCACACAACTACTCCTGACCTTTAAGTACATGTTCTTTCCCCTGTATCATATTACCTCTCTCAAGAGTTGACCTATTTCCTCTACTGTGTCTAAAAGGAGTCCAGAGTTTGTGAAGAGTTTGTCCTCCTTGAACAACATTCTTTTAAAAAATAGTTTCTGGCAAAGTTCCATCATTAATTATAAGGGTGAATGGTAAGCCAAAGAATTATGAAGCCTGAATGTGGCTTGACATCACCTTTGGGGAAAACATCAAGAGTCATTGAATAGGCTAGCGTCTGAGCATACTGGGAGTGTGAGAGAGGCAGACCTTCTCTCCCCAGGCAGCCAGCCTCATTTTATCCGAGGGTGGATCAGCAGAAGGCCTGGAGGAGAGGCTCTGCCCAAAATCTGTAGGAGAAAGTGGATACAGGAGAGGTTTAAGTCCATGCTGTGGAATCATAGAACCAATGAGAAGCTGGATCATTGGGTTAGAAACTGGCCCAACACCAGACTCAAAATATAGTTATAATTGGAGCCTTCCCAAGTAGAAAAAGGTTATTAGTGGAATCACATTAATCACAATGATTAATGCTGAAACCCAAGCTTTTTATTATGTAAAAGGCTCAGAAAAGCATATTGACAGGGAAATAAAAGGATTTCAATTTTTCAGAAAACAGTGAATCAAAGAGGATCAGTAAATATCCAGGATGTGATTTGAAAACCAGAAACCTGGGTGAGTCCCACAAATCATGCTTAAAAGCCGCTTATGCAAAGACTGTTGCCAGAAAGCCAATGTGTCTACAGATGGCCCATCAGGAGACAGTTGGGGTAGCCCCCGAGTGCTGCAAGGGCAGCCAGACCACAGGACAGGACGTGGGGGAGGAGAGCTGAGCCTGAACCCAAAACAAGGATTTTGCCATCCATCAAAGTCCACCTGCCAAAGGCTGTGCCCAGGGATGGTCATCTCGGGCACTACAGAGCCTTTAAAATCTCCTACCCCAGATAAGCAGGAACGGAGGGACAGTGCTGACCAGATGCAAAGTGTGAGTACAGGAAGAAATGTCAAGAAAAAGTGTTGAACCCAAACGAAAGTATGTAAACAAAAGCCTTGCCCCTGACTCCAAACCAAGCTGCATGAGAGGTTGGTCAGTGATGCAGGAGATGCAGAACAATGAGGCCACTTGAGAATGAAGAAGAAAATTGACCCTGGAGAAAATATCTAAACTGGAATTAGATGCTCAGAAGCCTTTTGATGGTCTGATCATTACCACTGGTATGGGCCCATATCGGTGGCCTTCCTAAACTCGGAACATGCCGTTAAATAACTTTTCCTTGCCTTATATTTTACAGAAAAAAGTATTCTGAAAGAAGAGAGGCACATTGTCTGTCTTTTTTAATTAACGTATAACATGACTATGTCCTAAAGCGTCTAAGGTAAGTCACGATATCCAAACACATGCACAAGGCAGTTAAGCAAAGATGCTTGGCCAAATCTGGCTACTTCTTCATTAAACTGATTTTCTCTTCTTCCTGGGCATAAACTGGACCACATTTCCCAGCCTCATTTGCAATTAGGTGCAAACTCCCGTGCAAGTAGGAATGTCTAACTTCTAGCCAATAAAGCATGAGAAGTATAAGGTCTGTCCAGAAAAAGTCCAACCATTGTTAATATAATGAGAACAGCTTGCACGACATCAGCGTAACCTGGAAGTTCATGCATGCATGAACAATGCTGACTTCACTGTACTAATCAGTGGGGGTGGTCGGCACTGTTGAGTGAGCATGTGTACTGTGTGGCGGTCACATTCAACGTGACTGAGAGAGTAGAGCAATGAATCTGCATCAAATTCTGCATTAAGCTTGAACATTCCTCGCGGAAACTGTTTGGATGATTCAGAAGGCCACAGCTATGGGCAGCTGGTGATTGGTACCTTCATCATGACAACACGCCTGCTCATGCATCACCTCTCATGCAGAGTTTTTTGGAGAAATGTCAATCACCCAGGTGACTCAGCCCCTCTACAGCCTAAATTCGGTGCCCTATGACTTCTGGCTTTTCCCAAACCTAAAATCACCTTTGAAAGGGAAGAGATTTCAGACCATCAATCAGATTCAGGAAAATATGACAGGGCAGCTGATGGTGATTGGGAGAACTGTATGGGGTCGCAAAATGTCTACTGTGAAGGGGACTGAGGCGTCATGGCCCTGTGTACATTGTCCAATGTTTCTTGTGTCTTCTTCAATAAATGTCTCTATTTTTCATATTGCATGGCTGGATACATTCTGGACAGACTTTGTTGTATATGCTACTTCTGGTATTGGCTCAGGGACACCTCACAAGATATAACCATCCACACTTTTTCTTCAACTTCTGGGTAAACACAGAGGTCCCTGAAGCCCCAAAGAAGCAAGTGTTACCAGAGACCTGCTCCTGAAGAGAATTCAGATGAGCAGCTGCTCCATCACTTCCCTCAACCGCATGCTCATGAGTGGTCCTGAGTCCACTTGGGAAAGTGCCAACATCGTTGCACCAACAAGCATCTGGATGGTCATTGGAGGTTAGGGTATCTAACCTCCGTCCTGGATTGCAGGAGCTAATGAGTGCAGGGGGAAGGCTGATCCACGTGCGGAATGAACTGCAGAACAAAGGAAAATGGGTAGGTCTGCCAAGGATACTTGGAAGCATGGAACCTTCCAAATGACCAGTCTAAGAAAGCAGACAGAGAGGCCAGAACAGAATCAGGGCTTACAGAGCTCTGCCCAAACACAGGCTAGATGCAGCAGGCCGGCTCCGAAGTCTGCCAAGAGGAGTCCCCTGGGCACGAGGGTACAGAGGAGGAAAACTTTTACAGAGCCCCTGAGATCTCACTCATGAACGGGAAGAGAGTCATTGAGGGCGCTGAGTCACACAAGGGAATAGAGTTGCTGAAGAGGCAGCTGGCATCACCGTCATCATGAGTTGATTGAGTGCCAAAGCCCATACGGACCACAGTGAAGTAGATGCGGAACACCAGCCTGGGAGCCAGGGCAAGACGGGGCATCGAGTAAACACGTGCTGGACCCAATGGGCAAGGTTTACCACTGAAAATGTACTCGAAAATCTATTTTTAGTCAGCCAAAAGTTTTGTTAAATATATTAAGTAATGATTTCTTTTTTGGAGCAGTGATTTTTAAAGGAGCCTCTTGTAATGTGAATAATCTTTGAACTGTGTGTAACTATCAACTTCTGGATATTTGAATTTCTTGAAATCAAACAAGTACACACATAGAAAGGGCAGCTCCCAGTGTTTATGCCCTGTCATTGGAAGAGCATAAGTAATAGCTAGGCTTACCCAACAGGAAAGATTAAAAATATATAAATTAAAATGTAAAAAAAATAAAAAACCTCACTGGAGTAGAGTTCTGCAAGGGGAGGAAGGTCCTCTAAGCCAGTCCTCATGGGATCAGCGTCTTGACTAGGTTCATCATTTTGGACTCACTCAGCTTAGGTGCCCTCATAAAATACCTAAAGAGATTTTTTTTAACTTGAAACAAAATAATTTCTGGATAATGCCTAAATTCCTTCTCCACAGGAAAGTGAGGACACCATCCGGGTTACTCTACTCGTCAAGACACAGCAAATGACAGAAGATGTAGAGGGTTTCTCATTCCCTGTTTTCATTTCCTACATGCTGTGAAGCTGGTAGTCACTGTCAACCAGCAGGCTGAGGGCTGTCCCTAGCTGCCCTTTGCTCATATTTCAGATTGCTTTTGATAAATGTTGTTTCTTATTTACCTTCTACCTTTGCAGCCATTCAATATACAGCTGTTAAGTACAGAAGACTTCTATCATCAACAAGCCTTTTGGATTTGGCATTGACAGTTTTAACCATTCTTGAATGCCACTGAAGGTCATGGCATGGACTGTTTTGTAGTGTCTTTAAGACATAAATTTCAATCCTTTATTCTGCAGGATCAGTGGTATGAACCAGGTCACCAGCTTAGCTAGTGAATAACGCTAATGAAATCCCACAATTGGCATCTCAATACAACTCAGTCACTCTCTCCTTTGTTGTCATACACACCGAAACTTCTACGAAGTGCCGAGAGTTTTGTTTTTGTATGAAAAGTAGCCCCCAAGAGAAAGTCGGCTGCTGGTACTGACTATAAAAATGAAGAAAAAGTGAAGACATCTGAGAAAATAGTGGTTCTTACAGGAGAATCAAAACACTGCATACATTCAGGATAGAATGTCAAGTTTGGCAGCATCTATAACATGAAGGATTCCATCATGCCTTCTATCTAAAAACAATACAGGCAATTTGTAAAAGTGCTCCAGGAAGTGTTATAGCTATTGTAAAAATTGCTCATTGAGTGAGTCATAAATCATTTTCATAAGAGTCCCTTAAATTTTTCAGTTATACTTATGGGAGGAAATAATGCTATAATGGTGGGGATTCTTGTTGCTCTCTGAGACATACCTTGAGTAACAAACTCTCGAAGTCTAGTCTAGTTGGCCTTTACTAACTGGCAGCCACTAAGGGCTTTGGTTTCCCCAGCCTGCTTTGTCAAGCGGTGGCCATGTCTGTGATGTGGCAGTTCTCAGTGTGTCTGACATGAGGACACTGTGCTGTTGGAGCTCTTGCCAGTGATCACCCTCATTTACTCAGGTGATGAGCATCCTGGTTGGCCCAGGCTTCTATAACCTATACCATAGACTGGGTGACTTCAACAACAGAAATTTATTTCTCGTAATTCTGGGGGTTGGAAGTCTAAGATCAGGGTGTCAACATGGTTGGATTTTGGTAAGAGCTTTCTTCCTGGCTTATAGACAGCTGTCTTCTTGCTGCATCCTGCTAGATTATTTTCTAACACTCCCTTCTTCCTCTATATAAGGTAAGTCCTCTCTCTCGTCTCTTCTTGTAAGGCCCCTAATCCCATTCATGAGGGTTCCACCCTCATGATTTGATTACCTCCTCAGGGCCCCACCTCCAAACACCATGTCATTGGGGATTAGGGATTCAACATATGAGCTTGAGAAAACACAAACATTCACTTCACAACAGGAAGGATAGTCCCTGAGAAGCAGTCTTTTAGTTCACTCTGAAAATAGTTCCCTCTTGAGGCAGAAAAATTCATGTCCTGACTTTCCCTGGCTAACAACACTAAAGAGTTTCCAGAATTAACAGTTATTATTCAATCATTTCACTTGCTTACTTATTAATTACTCTTTTTTGCATTAAGTCCTTAAAAAATAGAATATAGTTCTAGCCCTGGCTGGTGTAGCTCAGTGGATTGAGCACGGGCTGTGAACCAAAGGGTCGCAGGTTCAATTCCCAGTCAGGGCACATGCCTGGGTTGCAGGCCAAGTCCCCAGTGGGGGTCATGAGAGAGGCAACCACACATTGCTGTTTCCCTCCCTCTCTTTCTTCCTCCCTTCCCTTCTGTCTAAAAAACTAAATAAATAAAATCTTAAAAAAATATGCTTGAGGGTAGATATACCACAATTTATTTTAAAAAAAAATAGAAAACATGAGTATAGTTCTTCATTATCTTGAAATGTATAACTCTTTATAATATCAGCCACCCACCATTTGCATACACGTACGTGCATTATGACCTGGCGAAGGTAAAATCCGCAAATTTGATGAGCTGACCTTAATTCCCTGAGACCCACCAAACTGCATAGATTGTCATCTCTCTCCAGAGGAAACTTTTTCTCCCTTTTTACTATTTCACACTGGGTAGAGCTTCACTAGTTCCACTGTCTCTGATAACGAGGTATAGTTAGCATATTTATAACGTGGAGCAGATTATTTTATAAACCTCCCTCTTCCTCTAGTCAAAAAACATTATTTCCAACCGTGGCTGGTGTAGCTCAGTGGGTTGAGTGCCGACCTGTAAGCCAAAGGGTTGCTGGTTTGATTCCCAGTCAGGGCACATGCCTGGGTTGTGGGCCAGGTCCCCAGTTGGGGGCACACGAGAGGCAACCACAGTTGATGTTTCTCTCCCTCTCTTTCTCCATCCCTTCCCCTCTCTCTAGAAATAAATAAATAAATAAATAAATCTGTTAAAAAATTATTTCCAGAATAATCATAAAATAAGACAACAGTAATGGCCAGGCAAACACAGACAGTAATAAGTTTCCTCCGTTAAATTTCATATACACAAAATCGTGTCAGTAAAATTATTAATAATAAATTAAATTAATATTATCGTATTGAAAAGGGAAAAGTAAAAGATAGTAGCTTTTTAACCATTTTTACTCCCCTCCCCAATCTATGTGCCCCCGAGGATTAGGAAAGGAGGAAAGGGGCCTCAAAGGGGCATCCAGGCAAGCAGCTGTCTGGTCCAAATCATGTGATTTCTCTCTTTGGTCCCATCATTCTTGATTCAGTTTTAGGAAAGAATTTTGGCCTTCACATTTTCATCCCTCCTCCTCTTTGCCCTCATCCAGAACATCTGATATGTTCGAACTCTGTTTTAGTAAATGCGTGCCCAAGCTATCTCCTAGGACAACACAGTGGATCTTCTGGATCTTGTGGGCTTTGGGGCCAAATTAGTTCAGATTCATGTCTGGTTCTCTAGTTACCATGGATCATTTCCTAGAAACATAATGGCTTGTAAAATGTCCCCATAATGTGCTAGTCATTATCTTGCCTGTTTTGTCTTTTTTGAAATACGCCTATGTGCAGAATTAAGTCCTCAAATTGGAAAATCCATGCACAATAATGCTCGTGCAGTACATAGTCTCCTAGTCCATTCTTTCAGCCAGCCTCCTTCTCAGTCTGGTCTTTAACTTTGTATGCTTTACACAGCTGCTGATACCTCTATTGCATACGCATTGCCATTCCAGGCAGTAAAATTAGTCTCTTGCCTATTCATTTACTCAATAAATACTTACTGAGTCCAAACACAGGGAATATAAGAGTGAACCAGACATAGTTCCTGACTTCAAGCAACTTAACATGTAGTAATGATCCAGACAGTAGTTAATTACAGTATAGGGGCCCTTGATGAAGTCTTGGCTCTTGTCACAAGACAGTATTTCTTCCCTCTGCAAACTTGGTAAAAATCCACTAAAAGACCAAAAGACTAGTTAATTTCTACAAATTACAATGGAAAAGTAAATAGATGCCTGTGAGATCCATAGTCTTTCTTTTGTGAACTTATTAATTTGTAAAATCTCCATTAGGAAATTTAGAAATAACAATTCTCATTACCCAGAAAGAGAAAGGAAGAGCAGTAATTGGATGACATCCCTGCCAATCACCTTAGATGTGAAACAGACAGATTATATGAAGAAGAAGCAGTGACTTGGTGGTACCTACAGAGCTTGACTGTCCTTCTTCTATGCATCCCTCACAAGTGGCCTGGGCTAGGGTGCACTCCAGCCGTGTACAGATTCTGCAAAGAGTTCAGGGAGAGAGATCACATGCATAGAGAGCTGAAAATGCACTTTTGCCAAATTCAGGTTGTTATTTAATGTTATCTTAAGCAGAAAGTGAAAGCAGTTTTTCAAATGCTTCTGATAAATGTGTAGATCTTAGAGTTCTGAACCACTCACTTACTGCCTTATTTCAAGAATCTATTACTTAATTTGAGGCCTATAAAGGAAAGGAGAATGTCCTCTGATCTTTGGACAAAATTTTTCCCAGTACAGTTTGCTGTGATGTAGAAAGTTGCAAGAGACCATTGTTTTTACCATGACAATGACAAAACAGTCTTTAGAACCATCAAAAAGCTGTGAATGCAAAGAAGTCTAAATGAATTACATTCCACTGAAGGACAAGCCTTTACTAGATGATTAAAAAGTGGCCATTGCTTTTGTCTTTGAAGACATCTACCAAATAAAGGAAGGGCAGGAGAGGTTCAGATTCGCCAGACTGAGGGACTTAGCTGGGGTAAGGAAAAACAACCAAATGACCACATATGAACTGATAAGGCATACTGGAGTCTGGAGGAACTGTGAATGCGAGACTAGTTCTCTATATCATCCAATTCCCCCCATAGGAATTTTGCTGAGAAAATGGTGGTGTGAGAACAAGGTTTAGGCCAGAAAGCAGGGAAAGATCTTTTGTAAACTCATAGTATTTAGACCAAAGTTCTGCTGGAGGGAAGGACTTGGCACCACAGCCAAGACATTTGAAAACAGAGTAAACCTGAATTTAGCAATAAATGAGCTCCAACTCAGCCCAGCTCCTGAGTAGATAAAAGAGATCAATTTTTACCCTAGCTGCTTGATGGAAGAAAGACTGATCCTTATTTGGGAGGAAAATATTATCAGACTCCACTATTTTGTTTTATATAATGTGGCTCATAGTTAGGAGAAGAAGCAATCAACACAAATAGACTCACAGATGTTAGATTAAGCAGAAAATATCTTTAAAATATCTATTAAGTATATGAGCCCTAGCTGGTATGACTCAGTGGATTGAGTGCCGGCCTGCAAACCAAAGGGTCACAGGTTCAATTCCCAGTCAGGGCACATGCGTAGGTTGCCGGCCAGGTCCCCAATTGGGGGCACGGGAGAGGCAACCACACATTGATATTTCTCTCCCTCTCTCTCCCTTCCTTCCCCTCTCCAAAAATAAATAAATAAAATCTTTTTAAATAAATAAAAAGTTAAATAAAATATCTATTAAGTATATGGAAAATAAATGAGAAGAAAATAACAACAAATTGGTTGAAAACATGGATACAGGTAAATAGAAATCAAAAATTACCAAACTAAAAAATAAAACATATGAATTGAAGAATTCACTGGATGGGCTTCATAACAGACTGGATACAGCAGGAGACAGGACTGAAGAATTTCAACACAGGTCAATAGAAATCAAGCTGAAGCACATAGAATGAAAAAAAAAAATACGTGGGAGGGGATCATCAAAGATGTCTAAGACAATACCACATGTACTTGGAGTCCCAGAGAGAAAAGAGAAAATGCTTGAATGTTCCAAGTGTTTGAAGATATAATAGCCAAGAATTTTTCAAAATTGATTAAAGTTATCAATCTGCAGATTCAAGAAGCTCTAAAACCCTAAGCAAAACAAGTGCAAAGAAATCTACACTTAGAACATCATAGACAAAATGCTGAAAGCAAATAAAGAAGAAATCTTAAAAGCAGCCAGAAGGAAAAGGACATATTATATTCAGGGAAATAATAAGAACAATGAACAACTTCTCGTTAGAAATAGCAGAAGCCAGAGAACAATGAAATTACATATTTTAAATGCTTAAAAGAAAAAAACCTATGAACTCAAATTCAATATACGGCAAAAATATGCTTCACAAATGAAGGAAAAATAAAATTTCCGCTTCCAAGAAGATGAAGTAGATACACTTTCCCTATAGCTCCTGCTGAGTACATCTAAAAATAATGTACATCATACATAAAACAAATAAAAGGTTCTGAAGGGTGGAAAAAGACTGACTAGCAAGGAACCTCTAGACCCAAGGAATAGCACAAGGGATGAGTTCTCTTTGTTCTCTTTTTGCCTCATGTATCCCAGACTTAGAACCAAATAACTGGCAACCAGGAATGTCAACAGGCACAATCAACAAAAACCCTAGCAAAAGCCTGACCTCTATCCAAAGGAAGAAGAAAGGAGCCTCCTTGAATACAGAAAACTTGTAGACAATAACCATTCTGCTTCAATCAATACCACAGAAAATACTGTGGCCCTGTAATGGGGTGTAGTTAGAGGCCCCCCAAAGAGGAATTTGTAATGGGGTCCAGAACTCAGATTGTCCAGGAAATATAAAAATATAGGATATCCTCACCCCGACAAGGCTGAACTGGGGGATGGGACACATGGGGCAGGGCCACTGAGAGTTATTTTGCATATCAAAAGTTGGTCAGCTTCATACCTGATTTGCAAAATCAGTTATTTTGCATATCTATAACAGCTGGCTAGCTTCATGGATATGTTAAGTAGCTGTGCCCATGCTTTGAGCCAGGGCGATGAGAGTGACTTCCACCCATGATGTAACCGGGAGGCAGCTGTTCCTGGTTGCAGCACCTGCATGAGAGCTTGGAGATGGTTCACTCCACACCGTGGGGCCACACCTGCCCGGACTTGCTATGGCAGCCAAGAAAGGCTGGAAAAAAAATCTGGGAATGCTGGCAGGTGTAGCTGATTGTGGGAGGAGTCGGAAATGGAGTTGCAGAGGAAGAATCACGCTGGGATTTAAACCCTGGCATGGCAGCAGTGCTGGTTGGAACCACGCAGCCTAGGAAGCAGAAGAGACAATGCAAGACCTTGCAGGGAAGGAAAGGGGTGAGAGGACTCTTGCTGGTGGGCCATGAGTAGGTGCCATGCAGGTTTGGATTAAGGACTGGAGATCACGGCAACAGAGCTGATGGTGCTGGGAACTGCAGGAGGCCTTCTAGCCGAGCACTGGTGACTAAGAGGAACCAGAAGAAGTGAGCTGTGGACTTCTGTTTGTTTTTTCTTCTGGAGGACAGTACTTCTGATTGGCATGTTCTGAAACTGGCCTGCCAGGGCAAAGGGGGAAGGAAGGACTGTGTGTGTTTGTGGGTGTTTCAAGGGACTTTAGGATTTTAAGGAAGACATTAAGTCGTTACTCTAAGTCTGTACAACTTTTGAATAAATATTTCCTTTCCTTTTCACCAAACTCTGGCATTAAGTGCCATAATTCCTAAGGGCAGCGGGTAAGGTGAATCTAGTACAGAGGTACCTAGGGAGAGAGAGTGCATTCGGTAACGGTATCTTGTTCCCCTCGATGGGTCGGTTCTGTAATAGCCCCACCTCACCCACATCAGGAAAGGCCAAATGGAGAGTTGGGACATCCACCTCATGAGCTTGTAACAAAACACTCCATTGTCCCTGCCAGGTCAGAGAAAGCCAAGGAGGAATTCAAATCTTTCATCCCTGACAACTAGTGATAGGCTTCCCCGCCCCCCAGCACAGTGTCAATGGAGACTGTATAGGAAGCTTGGACTTACATTTTTTTTATTGTTGTTCAAGTATAGTTGTCTCCATTTTCCCCCACCACTCTCCCCTGCCCCAGCCATCCTCAAGGACTGAATCTTTAAAAATCAATAAATTCTAATGTTGAGATAACAGATGTTAGAATAAATATAATCTGACAATGATTTTGGTGCAGCTGTGATTTTAAAAATTATCAACAAGCTGTAATGCACATTTTAAAACAAATGGGAAAAATGAAAGCCTTGGCAATGAAATAGAGTCTTGTTAAAGAAACAGAAGATATAAAGCGGATTCCAACAGAAACTTTAGAACTGAAGAATACAGCAATGAAAACATAAAGTTCAGTCAATGGGATCAACAGCAGAATAGAAAGGATTAAAAAAAGAGTCAATGAAAAGAAAGAGAACAATGGACATTATACAATCTGAATAACAGAGAAATAGACTTAAAAAAATGAGTGAAACCTCAAGAACCTGTGGGACTCTAACAAAAGATCTAACCCTCATGCTATTGGAGTCCTAGGAAGAGAAGGAGAAAGAAGACAGCTGAAAAAGTACTTAAAGCAATCATGGCTGAACTTCCCAGGTTATTCAGGGGAGATAAATCTACAAAGTCAAAAAATTGTGTAAATCCCAAAGACAATAAACCATAAGAAAGCCCCCCTAAGACACATCATAATTAAACTCCTGAAAATGAAAGACAAAAATAATTCTATATATAAGCAGCCAGAGAAAACAATACCTTGTTTATAGAGGAAAACCCCAAATGATAGCAGATTTGTCATCAGAAGGGGGTCACTACTAGACGTGGGATCAACTGGAAAGAGACACAAGGAACTTTATGGGGTGATGAAAATATTCTATATCTTGATCTGGATGGTGATCACATGGCAGAAATTCATTTAACTATATAATTGAAATATGTGCATTTTTGGTATGTGAATTTTTTCTCTATAAAGTACTGCTAAAAAACAAAAAAAAACAGGCAATTAAATATTTGTTTGCATCAAGAAGGCAAGACCTGGCAGGGAAAGAGCTGTATTATAGTGACTCCTGCATAGCACAGCCTAGGATGGGGGTACCACAACCTCTGCTCCCACCGCACAGCCTACCAGCGGGAGCGCAAAATAAAGCTGTCTATTCCAACGAGTTTGGCTGTGTTTCAGCTGGGTCCCTTGCCGTATTATGATGGTCAGACTGAAGGGGTCAGTGGCTCCATTTAACACCTTCTTTTAGTCCTATAAATAAGCCCATCCCTTGTCAGAACTAACCACTATTTTCAGAGCCTAGTAAGTAACCCAGAGATTCTCAACAAAGATTCTCAACCCTGGTACACGTTAGACCTATCTAGGAAGGTTAAAAACAATACCAGTGGCCCGGCCCCATCACAATTAAATTAGAACCCTGGTGGGGTAGGGTGGGGAGGTCCGGGTGTAGGCTTTTGCTTTGCTTGCTTGCTTGTTCGTTTTAAATACTGAAGTACAGAAAAGGTTTATTTAAAGACCATTTTCTTCAAATAAACTGCTTCACGTGCGGCCTCTAACGGAGAACATTAATTGCTGCAAATGTGCAGGCGTACATTTTCATGTTTTTATTTTCAAGTTCACTTAACAAATGTTGGCCTCCTTACTTTATTTTTCCAGAAAAAATGTTTTCTTCTTGCCCGTGTTAATTTTCTCAGTATTTTAATTGCTAGATTATCTGACAGCTCTCCCCGGGTAAGACATCCTAACAGCGTCCAGCTGGCTACACCGCAGGATATGTTTGCAAGTCAGGCAGATCCTCAGTTTAATGTGCATGCATTCCTGGGACATAAAGTGCCGTAAAATCCTCGTTGAAACTGGTGACGGACCCAGCATTCCCCAGACCCTCCCTGTAGAGTCTACCATCAAGTTGAACCCCTGTGCCCCGACTCTGGTATTGGTGTACGCTGCGGGGGTAGCCCCCAGTTTCTGTATTCACCTAAGATTCCAGCTTTCCCTTTTTAACTCCCCATCTCAACTGTAGCCCTTACTCCAGCCCACTAACATCAGCTGGGACTCGGACATCTGCCTGCATCTACAAGTCCTCCACCCCGGAAGCTAAACCCTATTCTCTGTGCCCTTCTTCACTCACTAAAAACTTGCTGTGAAGGGATGGAAAAATGGGCACTTTACTCTCTTGTATTTCATTTGGTCTTCTTCTGCTTATACGCCCACCGCTGAACCCAAATAAGGCTCTCTGAATTCCAACACCTGCTGCAAGTTCAAATATTTTACAGTTATTTCACCATCGGGTGTGGGATCTCTCAGCCATCCTTACTGAATCTATTCACTGTGCTTTGGTCAGTGCCCCTGGCCTCTGTCTCTCCACTTTTTATCCAGCTTTATTAAGATGTATTTGAATATAACATTGTGTAAGTTTAAGGTATACAACATGATGATTTGACATACATATATAGTGCAAAATGATTACCATAATAAGGTTGGTTAACACATCTATCACCTGACATAGTTGCCTTTTGTGTGTGTGGGAAGAACATTTAGATCTGATCTTCTAGCTACTTTCGAATACACCATACAGTGTTGTTAACTATACTCATCACGCAGTACCTTACACCTCTAGAGCATACCTTCAAACTAAAAGTTTGTACCTTTGACCACCATCAGTCATTTCTTCCATACCCCTCACCAGTCCCTGGAAACTACCAATCTACTCTCTGTTTCCATGACTTTGTTTTTGTCTTTCTAGATTTCATATATAATTGAAATTGCTCCATATTTGTCTTTTTCTATTCTTATTTCACTTAACACAATGCCTTTGTGGTTCATCTCTAATATTGCCAATGGCAGGAATTCCTTCTTTTTTATGGCTGCATGATATTCCTGCGTGTGGGGTGTGTGTGTGTGTGTGTGTGTTACATTTTCTTTTTCTATTTATCCTTCAAGAGCCACTTAGGTTTTTCCATGTCTTGGCTATTGTAAATAATGCTGCAATGAACATAGAGGAACAGATGCCTCCTTGAGATAGTGATTTTATTTCCTTTGGATAAACACCCAGAAGTAGAAGTGCTGGATCATATGGTGGTTCCAGTTTTAATTGGGGGAACCCCCATGTTGTCACCCACGGTGGCTGCACCAACTTACATTCCCTCTAACAGTGCACAAGGGTCCCCTTTTCTCCACGTCCTTGCCAACACTTATTTCTTATCTTTTTGACAATAGCCATCCTAACAGATGTGACGTGATAGCACATTGAAATTTTCTGACACAGAGCATATCCAGTGTTTCGTAAACTAAAGGACTGGCTTGCAGATCGATCACTACTTGACAGTGAAACCTGAGAGCAGAAAGAAATTAGGTCAAAATCTAAGCTCAGAGTTGATTGTGTAAACAATGATGAAATAAGACATTGTTAATGAGAATTTCATCTACTCTAATGTGTAAACATGATTGTTTTTGGTAAACATGACTTACAACATTACACATTAATTTTTAAGAAAGAAAAATAAGAGTTAAAGTGTGAATACCCTGTGAGTCAGCAATTTTGCTGGGGTTGATGGATAAGCCGGAGTCACATGAAAAGATTTAATATACCCATCTCCAAAAGGAGGAACCTCCCAGGGATGACACTAATTGTAACTGAGGTGTAATGAGACATGCTGAAATAAATAGTAGACCAAGGGAGGATACCCAGGGACTGGGACTTGAAGGACATCCATTAGAGGAAAGAGGGACAGAGGGAAGGAATTAGAGGGAAGAGGGAAGGAGGAAACTCTGGCCCTGAAGACTTAATAGCAGACCCCCTGCTGGTCGCTGATCTCTGCTGGGCTGGCACTGGCCATGGGCCCCTGACTGGTGAGGTAAGAATCCCAGTGGGTATAAAATGAAAGGAGGTGTTCCTCCATTGATGAGGAAAGATAGTCAGCTGCCTGTGGACGTGCTGGTGAACTGTCTTTCTGGTTGATTCGATGGCATGCTAGTTGTCTGGAGTCCTGCAGCACTCTGTTGCTTGACTCAACTTTGAAGCCAGGATTTAAGTAACACGGTCCCACATATGCCTGCAGCAAGGACACAGAACCAGCTGCTTGCCCTTGGTCAAGTTCACATCTCACCATCACCTTTTGAATCCAGAACACAATGAATAGCCACGGTATCCTAGAAGAATAAAGATCCCCTAAAATAAATGAGCAGCAGGTTCTACTTCCATTTGAGCAAGAGCAGCAAATTAATATTTTTTATGATCCAAGATACAACTTTACACCGATAAACTTCAGGCGTTGAAACTGCATTGGGATTTCCATGTACACAAAACTCACTGATTTTTTTAATCTACTTTTTTTAATAAAAGAAGGCAAAAGAAAATTATATCAATAATTCTTACAGACTGGAAGTATACATCTATGTCAAGTGACTGCCTTTGGCAATTTTTTTTAACTACATAATTACAAACCTGCAAGATGCATGGTATATAAGGAAGTCGCTGGTGTAACCTTACCTGGCTCTTTGCTAATAGGTGTCTCTCTTGTTTTGCAAATGATAACCTGCAAAATGATAACATGCCTGGAAAGCAGTGATGGGGATGCATGAAGCTTAGCACCGGAGTCAGAAGACACCTGTAAGAAGCCATCACAGGCAGATTTATGACGCCATTAGACGATACGCGTATGGCATTAATTATACCCTCTGTGTTTCGCTAGATTGCAGCCCCAGACAGTGTGACAGGCACTAACACCTCATCCGCAATGTCTCTCAGCCACTTACCGGTGACATCTTGACATCTTTGTCAAACACAGCTTGCACACTGGAGCCCCAGGCCCAGGCCCAAAGGACAAAGACTCTAAATGTTCCATCCTGCCTCCATCTGTTGGGCAGCCAGGTGAAGCAAAGTTAATGAAGAGAAAGCAGAACCTCTCCCTGAAAAGAGACATCTCAAGATCGAAGGGAGCAATGACAGAATGACTGAGAAGCTGGAAACAGCACTAGAGAAAAAGGGAGAAGGATTTTGAACTTTTTAGCAATGGCAACAAAGAGCTAGAGATGGGAGCAAGGGAACGGGCGGGGAGAGGATGCTGATGTCCATCTTTATACTGTATCTTGAATCACTGATCCTCCTGACTGTAAAAGACCTGGACCTAAAACTTCCAGCGCACCTTTATCCTTAAACCGTGATTTAACATCCCACCAAAAGACCATCCCAACCCCCTTACCCACCCCAACCACAAAATTCACTGCCTCCCTGGGCAGCCCATTTTGTCTTTGGACAACTCTGATGATTAGCAAGTTCATCTTCCTTTGGAGCCCAAACCTGGCCCCCCTACAACTGACGGCTGCTAGAGGAAACATGGGATGACTCTGCCCCTCCTTCACATGACAGCCTTTCCCAGATTTTATAAAAGCTTGTTGTGCCCACAGACCACCCTTCCTCAATTTGGCATGGATCTGTCCGTCTCTGACCCCCTGGGATGCCATTATCACAGGTAGAAAAGAGAACGTATGTAAATAAAGCAGTATATAAAATAAACACATGGAAGAACTCATTGATCATAAGAAACTTAATAATTTCCCTCTTCCCGAAAATTGGACAGGCATGACTCTCCTACAGATATAAAATAAACCCACATTAAAGATTTTTATTTAATTCATTATCAAATGAGTGAACTCAGGCCCAGTAAGATGTTACATCCAGTTCGAAGGACAAACCAAAACACAGAGACATTTATTTAAAGATGAAAAGTATTGAAATGAGTGTGCAGGTAGAAACAAAACTGGCTTTTTTCACAGTAGGGGAGAAAGCCAATTAAATGACTGTGTGGCCAGGACAAAATTTGCATGTCTATAGGCAAGAATTATTTTGCATTGTTATCAATTATCTACAATTCACAGAGTTTAAAATATCTCAAATGCATTGAAAGATGTATTCATTTTCTGGGGCTGCCTTAAACAAGTACCAACAGCCAGAGTGGCTTGAACAACAGAAATTTATTGTCTTAGAGTTCTGAAGGTTAGAAGTCCAAGTTCAAGGTGTTGGCAGGGTTGGCTCCTTCTGAGGCTTTTGAGGGAGAAGTTGTCCATGCCTCTCGCCTAGCTTCTGATGGTCTGCCGGCAATATTTGGTGTTCCTCGGCTTGTAGATGCTTCACCCTGGTCTCTGCCTTTGTGTTCACATGGTGTTCTCCCTGCAAGGATCTTTGTCCAAATTTCCTTTTTAGTAAAGACATCCACCAGGGGCCCACCTTCCTCTAACATGACCTCATCTTAACTAACTACATCTGGTGCAATGATCCTATTTCTAAACCAGGTCACGTTTTGTGGTAACTGCAAGTTAGGACTTCAATATATGAATTGAGGGTGGGGGCACACAATTCAACCAATAACAGGCTCAATACCCCCATAGAATTGGAAAGAAATAACCTGAAAGGGTATGTATGCTCTAAACAACATAGACTTTTCCATGGAAGCACAAATCTTTTTCTTACAGAGACATGTAGAGAACTTCCATAAAACAATTTCCAGAAATATTGGAAAAGTTATACCTGGAGACCTGGATATTTAAAACTAGCCCTCAGTTCCTTTGTATAATTTGTCAAAAGAATATAAATTCTCTTCTGCTGATATTCTCTAATAACCTAATGGGAAGGAACAGTCACAACTCAAAAGGCTAAGAAAGTTGCCTGCTGCTACAAATTTATCCATTTGCCTAAACATCTTGTCTACCTAGTTCGTTTTTAATGGAAGCTAATTAGACTGGGTTTTTTTTAAGGAATCTCTGCTATGAGAACAGCAATTCATTGATATAGTGCTTTCATAATGCAGTTCTCATAACCTTGTGAGGTAAGTAGTTTGGTTCCCATTTCATAAACGAGACAGCTGAAGTTCAGAGGGTTTAAATGAACTTCCTAGAGCCAGAGAGCCATATACAGGGCATATGGGAAGTATCCTCACTCAGCTTCATCGTCTTACCATCTTGCCCAAACTTCTTTGTCCAAAACTTCCTTATCAATTATTTGTCCAAACTTCCTTATCAATTATTTAAACTGTTGATTAGTGTTTGTTTCTCAGGCCACATCCAAGAGCTTTGTTGAAATGAAGCAAGGAATAAATAAGTTAAAAGCCACACAACCAGGACTGAATGAGGTACTTCTGCCTCCACCAGCACAGATACTAAGATGCTGAGTCCTGGCCCTCAGCCACCTCCTTCACCCCAGCTCCTCTCTCAGTGGGTCTGGTGAACAGCACTAGTGGGTAAACCTGGTGCTCAGAACCCTGGGGAAAAAGACTGGCCGAGAAAGGGGAGGGAAGAGCCATGGGCACTGGAGACCCACAGGCTGGGGGAGGTTCAAACTGGACAGAAATTCATCCGGTCCAGCTGATCTCGGAGCAGGGCGATTTCCACCCAGCATCCTGACAAGAGCTCTTGTGGTCTAAGCCTGCGGTTTTGATGTGACTTCTGGACAGCTCTCTCCTTTCCCCTGACTTGCTGTATTGGACCAGGTCACCCTGAAACTACAAGGTCAAGGCCTGTCTCCTTGCTAAGTAAACTCAAGGAATTGTGTCTGGGTTTTTTTCCCTATTGTCTCACCAGCTTCTACAATACCAGGTATATACCCAGGCTTTCCATAAACATCAGCTGCATCAATGAATGAATGATCATGCTGACTCCCAAAAGCTTCTTCAATGGCAGTTAATCAAAGAAAGAAAAAAATGAAGGGAATAAAACAGAATAGATGAGAGTGCATCAACGGCAAATAATTTTTCTTGCAACTTTTGTCAGTTATGATATAAGATGTGAAAGTCCTCTGTTACAAAATGGAGATGACCTGCCCTGGCCTGCTCAGATGGCCTTCTTCTGGTGTCTTCACATGGTCTCAATGGTCTATGGCCCATGACTTAATCTCTTCTTCTTATAAGGACAACAGTCATATTGGATCAGGGCCCTCCCTATGGCCTCATTTTCACTTACCATATTTTGCCCCATATGATGCACTCCCATGTAGAATACATACCAATGTTTTTGGCCTAAACCTTGAGGGAAAAAAATCTTTTGTTTCAATTTTTAAATTCCATTATTTATTTATTTATTTTAGAAACAAAACCGATGATCGTATGCCAGGGTATTATTTTGCATACGGGTATCTTTATTGCTTTCGAGAGCTATACTTTTAATACATAAGCATAAATAAAAGAATTAAAAACATTTATATAGGTACAGAATTAGTACTACACACGTATAACATGCATTCTTATTTTTCCCTCAAAAATTTGGGCAAAAAAAGTGCACATTATACACGGCAAAATATGGTAATTACCTTTTTAAAGGCCCTCCCTCCTTCCAAATACAGTCACGTCTTTGGTACCAGGGTTTAGGACTTAAGCATAGGAGTGTTGAGGCCACATAAAGCTCCCAGGTGATTCTAATGGGTGTCCAGCATCAAGAATCACCACTTAGACCTTTAGTGGAGATTCTAGTTCCAGTTCAAGCTTAAAAAAAAGAAAATGTGGACCATAATTTTTTCAGCTATAAAATGAACCACCTGGACAAAATAACGTTAAGGTCCCTTTTCATCCTTGAAATTTCATAGCCGAGAGAAAAGAATACAGTTCATAGCCTAATTCTTATTTTCATCCCAGACAGTGCTAACTTTCACAGCATCTGCGGTTCAAGAGTAAATGTAAACTCAGAAAAGTTACAGGAGGATCAAGTTCTAGCCGGTGAGGTGTTCTGCAATAATACAGCTGGGCGGGATGCTCCCAGATTCTGCCCACATGCTTTCACAGCTAAACGCTATCAGGAGAACACCCAGGGGCCCTGTCATTAGCATCTCCACAGAGTCGCAATGGGACTCCTCTCAGAGCAAATTTGCATGGCATGTGTGGTATGCTAATTAAAATGGAATTCTACTGGACATTTCTCTTGTGGATTAGTTAAATGCAATCAGCATCTGGGGCCAAGAGGGTACCATGGGTAAGAGGCTGGGCTGGGTAATTTTGGGGGTGGCATGGAAGTTAGGCTTTGGCTAGTGTGCCTAAGGGAGCTGACTCTGCAGTCTTGCAGGGGAGCTCCGCCAGAGAGAGATGAAATCCACAAGAGCAGGCTGGGAGAATCCCAGACGCCAGGGCCTATGACAGATTTACTACACTATCCCTTCCTTCTATTTCCTTCCTCTTTTGCTGACCATCAGCCGCAGCACAATATAATAAAAGAAGATTAACACAGTATATTCACTGGTAGCCAACTGCTTATTTAAGACAACAAATAGCATGTGTCTAGTAAACCCCTACAAAGAACCTTCTTTAAAAGGGGGTGGTTGGCAAGTCCCAAGGTGCCAGGTACAGTGGACAGTGGGCCAGGTGAGACGCAACATTGGAAAGCATGTGTGAATTGGGAGAACTTGTTTTTCTTCTCAATGGCAAGATAAAGAGGCCTGGAAATGAGACAAAAGAGTCGATGGGAGATGAAGCAAGTTAGAGAGAGCAGTAGCTGAAAGTCCTCCAGTCATGAGAGGAAAGCAAAGGAAAGGGAAGCAAAATGGGAGAATGTCCCAGGAGTTTGGGTGTATCTGTCAATGGGTAGACTAACCTGCTCTTACTTGACTGACATTAGAAGTAGAGACTCACTGATGCCACGCATAGGACAAGACATGCAGGACAGAAAAGAAATGGCAGCAGGTGCTCCAGACAAGAAATGACTAAGAACAACAGAAATCCGAGCATCCAGGGTGGGACCCAGGCATCGGGAGCTTTCTAGTCTCCAGGTGATTTTAACATGCGGCCAAGGTTGAGAATCGCTCCCTACAGAAAGGCGCTTCTCAAGGACCCAGACTTTGTCATCTGCTCTTCCTGCTCTGCATGTCTTCCCTGTGGGATCCCATCGCCACTCACTGTGTCACAGGTGTCCCCTAGGCTGGTGACTCACAGGACCCTGTCCTTCACCCTCACCTCCCATCTACTTGTCTCCTGGATTTCCCATCTCGGTTAAGGGCAGCCTCCCAAATAGTCAAACTGAAAATCACAAAATCGTGTTTTCTCCTTACTTAACTCTTCCTCCAGCCCCATCGTAATCTGGCCTGTTTTTAAGAATGATCTAGGTACACTTCAAACTTCTCAGCTTCATCTTCACATTGTCTTTGCATCATCCCCATCTTTAGGCTCTAGTTGATGAGTCAACCCCAAATGCCTCTAGCTCAGACTATAGCAGTGACCGCCCACCCTACTCTGCCCAGCCACTCACAAGTCTCTCCGTACCTCCTGCGAGACGTTCCTAAAACAGCTCTGGTCAAGTCACTTCTCTGCTTTAAAATGAAATGGCTTCCCATTGTCTTCAGTCCAATTTCTTGCCTGGGCTCAGAGCTTCCCAAGATTTGAAACCAGCTACCTTTCCTTATCTCCCACTAAACCCATCTGCAGCTCACTCTCCAGCCATGTGTTATCCTTACCTGGATAACACAGCCTGCTCTCTGGTCTTTCCACCTTTGTTCAAGTGGGAATTTCCATCTCTCCTCTCTTTCTCTCTCTCTCTCTCTCTCTCTCTCTCCCCCCACCCACCCATCTTTCTTCATTACGTAACTTTCCACCTTCTTTAAAATCAATGCACAACTCAAACTTCCAAAGAGTTCTATCTTCCTGTGTCAGCTGTAAAGCCTCAGCTAGTTTACCATCCCTGGGTCTGCTCCAATGACACCCTTATAATGGGAAATTCCAGATAAACACTCCATGATCCTCACTCCTCTGTTCTATTCTCAAGTGCCCAGACTGGAGTAGTTGAGCCCCCTGAGTCCCCTTCCATCACTAGCCCTGAAGGAACGGGTTTGGGCAGCTGGAAGCCCATCTCCCTCCTCGCTTCCATGACTGAACACCGATTTTTCAAGCCACTGGTTTATTATCTTGGCACTGAGAGGTTATTCACCTATTGTGTACAGGGTAAAGAACACAGATTCTGGAGCCAGGGTGCTTCTTAGGTTCAACTCCTAGCTCTGCCACGTACCACCAGTACGACCTTGAGCAAGTTACTTAACTTCTATGCTTCAGCTTCTTTGTAAAATCGGAACAATAATGGTACTGACATAGAGGGTTGTCATGCGGATTAAGTGACTTAATACTTTAAGGTCCTTAGAAATCTATCTGGCACATGGTAAGCAGTGTGTAAGTGCTTATTAAATAAATAGAGCGTCTTAGCATGTGTTAACAAGCCACCTAATAGAATGCAAACTCCCTCAGGGCAAAAATAATGTCTATTTGTCTAGAGTAAGTGCTATGTGAGTGCGGATAGCTGGCGGAAGTGGATCGGCACATTCTGGAAGACTGCTGGATAATATGTAACAATATTTTTCACATGATTGCTCTTTGATCCAGCAATTCTACCTCTCAGAATGTGTTCTATGGACATAATTTAAAAATATGAAAAGATGCATCTATACCAGTATAGGGCTGTGTATGGTAGGAGAAAATGGAAACAATCTTAATGCATTTATGTCAGTTACATCAACAATGGGACACATAAACCATGGACTATTATGCATCAGAAATGATGGTGCACATCTATATTTTGAGGACATAGGAAGAAGTCTAAGATTTATTATGTTTCAAAAGCAGTCCACAACAAGAATAGCATACTCTCCTTTTTTATACGTACTCATATGCATTTACATATGACTAGAAGTACATCAGAGAGAACGCACACCAAATGTTAATAGTTATCACATCTAGACAGTGATATTATGGGTGATTTTTACCTTTTTTAGTTTTTAAAGTATATTGGGTTGGCCAAAAAGTTCATTTGTTTTTTCCCATAAAATGGCTCTAATAGTGCTTAGCTGTCTTTAACTTCATTCGAAACAATTGTCAGAGTGTATTGTGACAGCTGTCATATCAGCATGCATTTAAAAATAAACTTAGCAAAATTGGTGAATTTTTGTGTAACCATTTTAATATTGAAGATGGAAGAAAATATGCAACATTTCCAGCAAATTATGCTTTATTATTCCAAGAAAGGTAAAAATGCAACTGAAACACAGAAAAAGATTTGTGCAGTGTATGGAGAAGGTGCTGTGACTGATCAAATGTATCAAAAGTGGTTTGTGAAGTTTCGTGCTGGAGATTTCTTGCTGGACGATGTTCCATAGTCAGGTAGACCAGTTGAAGTCAGTAGCGATGAAATCAAGACATTAATTGAGAACAATCAGTGTTAAACCATTTGGGAGACAGCCGACATACTCAAAATATCCAAATCAATAAAGGTATTGGTGAAAATGAAAAAAACCATACAGACTTTGTGGCCAACCCAATAAAATGGTACATTTTTAATTTATATGTTTTTAGTTGAAATGATGCTGAAGTCCACATAGAGAAAAGAGTGAAAGTTCCCTCCGACTTGCCAGTCACTCATGTCAAATAACGCTTCCCAGAGGCAGCTCAACAGGTGGTGCATGGTCTTTCAGACCTGTTTCTCACCTGTGTGCACCCGAACACACGCAGACATGAGAAGAGGTTTCTCTGAGCTCTAGGATTTAAATAAAATTGGCACTGGCATCTATGCCCACATCCGTGAAAGTCCAATGTCCTCCCCAAAGCTTCTCTGACTCCCCAAAGATAGATGTTTTCATGAACCCTGCTGGCTTTTAGCCCCTGCTCTTGCCAAATTCTCTGCCTCACTTGTGAATTCCCTTCCCCACCTGTTTTTCCTCTACCCTCACCAATTCTAATGGGCAACCGAGTTCTTTTTCCCGCCCTTGCTCAAAACCACACCCTCAAGTCATATGTCTGGAAGAATTTATTGAGAATTTGGTCCCGCAGGTGAGGATGTATTTCAAAGAAAAATACCTCCCAATGTAATATCAAAAATCCCCATTCTTTAATGGGGAAAATCCTCGAGAAAAATCCTCTCCCTCCTTATCTGCCCCCACACCCAAGAAATCACACTACCTTTCTCTGGAGCAGGTTCCAGACTCTGGCCAGGTTCTAGAACTTTCTATACCTCCCAAGATCCTCCTCACATTTACTTTTGCATACTTGAGAATTTATGAATTCTGTTCAACTAAAGGTCATGTTCTCTGGGTCCCATCCTTATGGTGACATCTTGGGAACCCCAAAGCATGTTGTACAGCTGAAGCATTCACATGCCTCCCAAATGGCACCCCAGGGTGGAAGTGGTGGCTTTCCACTTTCCACAGAGCCCTGACCCACACGAGTGAGGTCTTCATCTCACACTCCCGGGGTCCTAAGAATGATTCTAGAAAAAGGGTGAATTTCTAACTCGCCTGTGTACCAACAGGAAGGAGAAAAGATCTCTTTATAGGTGTGTGCAGAGAACAGATGCTGGGGACGGCGTGGGAATTCTGAGCTGGCTGCAGGAGGAGGCCCATCCCAGATGGCACCAGGGTGGTGTGACCAGCCTCTGGGGCTCTGCTCCCAACACTCAAGGTTCAGGGGAGTGGGACAGCTCCTCACCTCTGCCGGCATTTGGCCACCAACAGGAATGGCTACGAACATGTTAGCTATGATCAATAATCAAATTATCTCCTTGGACTGAACAAAGAAAATGCAGCGGATACGGGAAAGGACAAATGTTAGCGATCCTGGCCTTGGGGACTCGGGGTCTCTGAACTGCCCATGATCTGGCTGTGAACACCCCCGGCCATGAAGTCGGGCACTCTGGAGCTTAGAATTAGGAATCCCTTGCATGCCACGTGGTGAGAGGAGAGTTTCGAAGGTCCAGGCAGCGGGGACAGGGAAGCCAGTAAACAATATGCTTTGAACACGAATCTAAGACTTGTCGGCCCCCCGTCCTTTTGACCGCAGCAGACTCGCCTCTATCATGCTTCTTAGCACATCAACAAGTGACTTTACTATGAAGTACTGTCAGTTGGTTAACCAGTGGAATCCATACTCTCTCTACACTGACGCCTGAACCATTCAAATCAACCAACAGCTACTGAGATCTAAGTAGCTCTGATGCGGATGCCGGAAAGGAATGGGGTCACCGCCCCACATACATAATCACTAAGAGTAGTTGCACTTACTGATGTTTTCCTACGTGTCACACATAGTGACAGTAAAGAGTGCTTTACATAGACAGTCTTCACAGCAGCCCCATAAGGCGGACATTGTTTTTATCCTCGTTTTCCAAATGAGAATCTGAAGCACAGAGAGATTAGGTAATTTTCCCAAAGTCACACAGCAAATACGTTAAAGAACTGAGACTCCAAAAGCCGAACTCTTCACCACTCCTCTACATTGTCCGCAGAGAGGAAACAGAAAGGAACAGGCATTTATTGACTTATGACTATGTGCCAAGCACTCTCCTAAGGGCTGGAGAGATAAAAGTGAAAAGAAAACTCTCTTGTCTAGAAGAAGCATGAGGTGTCCCTCAGAGAGAGTCACACAATGCAAGTTATTGGGCTGGCCAAAAAGTCCATATAGATGGTTTTTTCCCATAAAATAAGATGCATTATTCATTTTCGGCAATAACTCTATTGATTTGAATATTTTTAGTATGTCGGCTCTCTCCCACTATTGGCTTCCAGTGGGTAGCGGCCAGGGGTGCCGCTAAACATCTTCCAATGTGTAACACAGCCCCACAGCAAATAATTACTTGGCCAAAATGTAATAGTACCAAGAAACTTCGCAAACCACTTTTGATACAGTCAACCAGTCACAGCACCTTCTCCATACACTGCACAAATCTTTTCTTGCATTTCAGTTGTGTTTTTACCTTTCTTGAAATAATAAAGCATGTAATACTGAAAATGTTGCATATTTTCTTCCATCTTCAATATTAAAATGGCTTCACAAAAATTCACCAATTTTGATAAGTTTTTTAATGCACGCTGAAAGGACAGCTGTCACCATGCAATCTAACAAAATTGTTTTGAATGAAGTTAAAGACAACTACGCACTACTAGAGCCATCATACAGAAAAAAAAAAAAAAACCCACGAACATTTTGGCCAACCCGATATAAAGCAGTTGTATGAGGTCAGTGATTTCTAGGCCTGAGTTGGGCGCTCACACTCCGCTCTCCAATCACTGCTCGTCTCTGTCTCTGTCCCTCTCGCGCCACTACTGGACTCGGAGCATGTAAGATGGTACCATGGCTCGGTCACCACTGTCTCTGCTATGTGACACTGTGCCTCATGAATGCAGATGCCACCCAGACTAAAAGATTCATTATTGAAATGGAAATCAGACACCACATGTACATTAATTGGAGTGTAAAACCTGAGATATTCACACCCTCGAGAAATGGCGCACCTAGCGAGGATGAAGAGGAGGGCCGAAGGAGAGGCAAGACGTTCAAAGTGTTCCAGAAGCTCCCTTGTCATACGGAAGCCGTTAACCATAGTCAGAGAGCAGCAAACTTGGGTCAGAGGCCAGGATTCTGGTTCAGCTGGGCCCTCGCAAGACGCGCTCACTGGTTAACCTCCTGAACCCCACTTCTACTGTCTCTAAAACGGGGGTGGTTGCACCCGCTCTGCCTACTTCCTGAAGCCGTGGTGAGACTCACTGAGCCAATGAGGAGACAGCCTATTCAAAAGTGCTTTCTAAACTACCAAGAGCTATTCAGGAGTCAGGGGCTGCGGTGGTTCCCATGTCTCTTACTCGGTGAAGATTGCTACAGGTCAGCAGGGGAAGTGGCATCTCAGGGCTGGGAGAGAAGAGAGACCTGACCAGGACCTCTGCCAGCCCCTCTCAGCAGACCCAGCTGATGCAGACTCCAAAGACTCCCCCAGCCCCGCTTTCTGCCCTGGGTCTTGGCCCTGTGGACAAATCAATGGACTGGAGTACCTCTTTTCCGAGGAGAAAGACCTGTGCAGGGCAGTCTGAGCTAAGCCACATGGACCCCTCCCTTCCATCAGAAACTCATTCCTGCCTTACTTGACGGGGGCCACCAAGTATCACCCATCCAGGGTACAGCACACCTGGGCTCAGCTCTAGCCTCACCTCTGCCTTGTGCGAGCCAGGTTACCTGGGGATGGTCCCTTGTCCCTTTAACTCTGTTCACAGGCCTGGACATGCAGGGCTACCAAAATCAGGTTTTCTCTGTTTTGGCACCATTGGCATGTGAGGCCTGGTGATGCCCTGATGTGGGGGCTGTGCTGTGCATTGCAGGGTGTTTCACAGCATCTCTGGTCTTTACCCGCTAGAGGCTGGTAGCACGCACCACCTCCAACGAGACTTTATCAGGTCACCACCAGCTGAAAACCACAGACCTTACTGATTTCTAGGGTCTCGACCTCCTTCAGCATCTCCACCACAGGCACCAAGCTTTTGGTACAAGCTCCCCAGGCTTGAGACAGACACCCCCTCAAGTCAGCTGCCACCCCTCATCAACAACCTCAGCCAAAACAAGGGCATTCATGCCTACCCGAGAATTTCATTCATGATCTGCATTCTTGTATCTCATTTAAATGATGTTCAGAGGTGAAATCTTAGCAAAAAGGACCCAGCTCTCCTGTCCCAGGGCCCAAAGGAAGGGATATGTCTGGAATGGTTTTGGAGTCAAGCAGATCTCAGCTTGAATCCTGGTTCTGCCAGATGTTTTTCCAAGATTCCTGTCATCTCTCCAAGTTTCAGTTTCCTATCTATAAAGTAGAATAGTAAAACAATGGCGTGGGGCTGGTGTGCAGATTAAATAGGTACTGATGGGGCCTGGCCCCGTGTTCCCCCCACAGGGGCTCTGAATGTGCAGTCGCACCTCCCCCGCTCTCTGTGTCAAAGGTGAGAAACTCAGGGAAGGGGAATTCCTCCCACTCTTTGACCAGATTCCTTGTTCAAGCCCAAGATTACACCCCACGTGGCTTTGGTCCATCTCGCTTGTCTGTGCCAGCCCGTGGCCAGAGCACTGCCAGTCTGCCCTCTGGCCTCAGCAGCCGATGTCTGGTCCCCCACCAGCTCCCCAGCAGGAGAGCCACACCTCGTCTCCTAAGCTGCAACCAGGACAAAGCAACAAAGCCCTTCTTCAGATCTTATTAATGCATCCAGACTAAGTGGGAAAAGCTGCGGGGAATTCAGTACCTGCTAAAGATAGAGTCTTATTTTAACCCTGCTTCACCTCCCTTCCTGCTCGCCCTCCCCAATCCCCGAAGTTCAGTAACTTAATGGGAAGGAGTCAAGCCAACAAGAAACGGAGCTGCCTATTTGCCATAAATGAAATCTCACTTCAAGAACAAATCCAGGAGCACAGGCTACCAGCTACACCTGCTGATGAAGTGGTCTCCCTCCCCGACTGCAGCGAGAACACCTTCCCAGAGACCAGGGGAGCACGCCGAGAAAGCACAAATTCTGCGGTGCGTGGGTGATGCTGGCCGGCCTACCCAGCCTTCTCTCTGTCAGAAAGCATCAGGTAGAGAACAAGAGTGAGCCTCACCAGACCTTCCCAAGCTGCTCTGCGTCTCCCCATGTGATGTTCCTGCGATTCCAGTGCTGAAGGTGTCTGTCTAACTATGCCACCAAATACTCTAGGAGGGAGATTAAATTGGCAAAACTGTCACAAAAATCTGTTTTTCTTTTGATGCACATTGTGGCGTTTGTGGTAAATTAAAAATGAATAGGCCACAAACACAAAAGAAAAAGAGAAAGAAATCAGGGCCGGTCAAGTGCCTCGGGAGGCCTCGAACAAGTTATTTAACTGTGCTATGCCTCAATTCCTCGTTTGTAGAGTGGAGACAATAATAGCATCCTACCGTATAAGGTGGTTGTAAGGACTAAATGCGTTAATTTTTGAGAGAACCTAGGATGGTACCTGGGACATACTCCATGCTATATAAGCAAGCAGTGTTTTTATTAATATCATACTCAGTCTCTGTTCCTAGTCATTTTGGGGACCCAAATATCTCAGAACAACCACGCTATGTGGCTGGTAATATTAATACAGTAGTCTCCCCTTTTCTGCAGAAGATATATTCCAAGACCCCAATGGATACCCATAACCCCTGGTAGTACCAAACCGTATGTATACTATATTTTTTCCTATACATACATACATACTTACATACATATATTCCTGTAATAAAGTTTAATGTAATTAGGCGCAGGGAGAGTTTAACAACTAATTATAAAATAGAACAATTATAACAATATATTATCATGAAAGTTATGTGAATGTGGTCTTTCACTGTCAAAATATGCTATTATATGTACTCACCTTTTCACTTAAAGGAAGCATTTTACGGCTTCTCTTTGGCATGTCCAAATTGCCAGCCTCGCCACTCTTGTGCTTGGGGACCATTGTTAAGTGAAGTAAGGTGACTTGAGCACAAGCACTGAGATGCTGTGACGGTCACTCTGATCACCGAGACGGCAGCTGAGTGACTAATGGGCGTGGATGTACTGGACAAGGGATGATTCATTCTCAGGCAGGATGGCCTGAGATTTCAACACGTTACTCGGAAAAGTCCTGCAATTTAAAACATATAAGTTGTTCATTTCTGGAATTTTCCATTTAATATTTTCAGACCACAGTTGACTGCGTGTAACTGAAACTCTGAAAAGTGAAACCACGGTCCAGCCTGTGTCTCCGACCAGAATGCATCCCTAGGACGTACGGCATCTTCTTTCCTGCACCTGCTGCTGCACTGCCAGGGCGCATGACGGGCGCTCAGCAGTCTTGCTGCGTGAGTGACTGGCTGTGACAGACAGGCACCTCGGCGGTGGCCCCCATGCCACACCCCCGTATGCATGCCCTGATGCAATTTCCCCTCCTTGAGCGTGGGCTGCACTGAGTGACGCAGTTCCAACAAACAGGACACAACAGAAGTGACAAGAAGTCACTGCTAAGATTAGGTTTCAAAGAGACTGTGTTTAGGAACTGCTTGTCACTCTCTTTAGGATAACCAGCTGCCATGGCATGAGGATACTGAGGCAGTTTATGGAGAAGTCCATGTGGTGGAGAACTCTTATGGACTAAACTATATCTCCCCAAAATTCATGCCTTGGAGCCCTAACCCCCAAAGGACTCCTGCATTTGGAGGCAGGGCCTTTAAAGAGGTTATGAAGGTTAAGTGAGGACTTCAGGGTGAAGCCTTAGCCCAGTATGACTGCTGTCCTTATGAAAAGACATGGGGACACCACTTTTGCACAGAGGAAAGGCCATGTGAGGACACAGAGAGAAGGTTGCCACCTGCAAGCCAAGGAGAGAGGTCTCAAAGGAAACCAGACCTGCGAGCACCTTGATCTTGAACTTCCAGTCCGCAGAAGGGTGAGAAAACTAACTTCTGTTGGCTGAGCCACCCAGCCCGCGGTGTTTTCTTATGGCAGCCCTAGCTGATGACGATGGGAACCAAGGACACATGAGTGATCTTGCAAGTAGACTCTCTGTGCCTTGAGATGACTCCAGCCTCGGCTCCCAGCTTGATGACAAGCTCATGAGAGACGCAAAGCCAGAGGCGCTCAGCAAAGCCGGACCCAGATTCCTGACCAACAGAAACTGAGAGATAATAAGCGTTTGTCATTTTAAGCCACAAAGTTTGGGTATCATTTGTTACTGCAGCAATAGGTCACTAACACAATGAATGAACAATTCTTTGAGTTTGATGAAGACGGTATTGTCATTATCCCCTATTTACGGGTGAGGAAGTTAAGGCTCACAGAAGCCAGTGCCTTGCCTAAGGTCAAGCAGCCTGGCAGCCCCTCTCAAGAGAGAGCGAAAGCCAAAGATGAGCTTGGCCCCCAAGTAAGCTTTGCCTTGGGCTACCCTGCCAGGCCTGGCCAGCTGGGGAGCACCAGGATGCAAGGAACATTCCTGAAATGCACCAGCGTGTCACTTTAATGGTCTCCTTGGCGTCTTTGTTGCTGAAGAGAACTGGCGTTTTAACAAGGCCCACCTTAGTACCCTTACCACACGCAGTAATGAGCCCCCTTGGACATGGTCTGAGAGCACTGCCTCCCTCACACCAAACTGTGCTTTTGACGTTCAAAAGGACCCTGATGTGTGGGAGCTTATTAGAAATTATAACAGCAGAGACTTCAAGAACATTTGCTGTCTTCTAGGCAGTGTTCTAAGCATTTTATTATACTCATTCAATCCTCTGATACAGCTCTGTTATTACCCCATTTTGCAGAGGAGAAAACAGAGGCACCCAAGGCCTGAGCAATTTGCCCCAAAGTCACACAGCTTCAAGTGATAGAACCAAGATTTAAAACCAGGCATTTTAGCTCCAGAGTTAAGGCTTTGACATATTTTTCTCTAGGTCTTTACATTTTTTTAATATCCACATGTAATAGTCACTGGTTGGCAAAGTCTCTTTATCTCATAGTCTTTCTGGTTTGTAAAATGCCAACGTGAAAGATAATCACAGCGCAGGAAGGATATCTTGCGGTGCCCAAGGGAAAACCTTCTGAGGCTCCCTGCTGCCCTTTTGTGTGTGACTCTTGAGGCCCTCCAGGCACTGCCGCCTGCCTCAGGCCCCATCCCCTCCCCATTCACACAGCTACACTCCCTCTTTGGTGTAAGCCAGGCAGCCAGCGCCACCCCCCCACCCCCGTGTCCCTACCTTTGCACGGGCTCTGCAGAGGAGACCGCCCTCACCCATTTCTGCTCCTGCTAAACACTCCTCCTCCTTCACCTCTTCTGGGAAATGGCACTGTCACCTTCACGCCAGTGAGTAGCCTTAGCCCTGCTTCACGGCACCGTGAATCCCCCTGTCCCAGCACTTGGGTCTTATCTCTTCTCTCCCCCGGCCCCTCCGGACCACAATTCCTACAAGAGCACAAACAAGTAGCTTGTTTGTCTTGATATTCCCAGCAATTAGCACAGCACCTGGCACCTGTTAAGTACCAGTTTACTGAATGAACACAAACCCTCCAAAGAACCTAGCAACATTTTTAGTTATTCCCTCCAACTGTCTACACTAGACGGTCCTGGAGCAGAGCCGTACAAAAGGCACACAGAGCAGGGCCCCAGGAGAGACCCTGGTTGAGACGGTCGCTTCAATAAACAGGTGGGGGGAAAAATGAGTTCAGAGAAACAATCAACATGTCTCAATTCATCAAGGGTAGCCATGGATGCAAGGCAGGGTTAAATTTCCAGATTTCTAAGCCCCCCCCTACCCACCCCCCAGATCTCATTTGTATTAGCTTCCTTTTGCCACTGTGACAAATTATCATAAACTTAGTAGTTTAAAAACAACACATTCATCATCTTCCAGCGCTGGTGATGAGAAGTCAGGAATGAGTCTCACAGGCTAAAGTCAAGGTGTCGGTGGTGGCGGGTCCCTCTGGAGGCCTAGGGGAGAGTTGGTTCCTGTGCCTTTTCCGTCTTCTGGAAGCCACCACATCCCTTGACTTCTACCTCCAGAGCCAGCATTGTGGCAGCTTCAAAGTTCCCTCCTTCTGCTCCCTGCATCTGTCCTCTCCTCTCCTGCTGCCTTCTTTCCCTTGTAAGGACCCGCAGGACAATCGGAGGTAATTGCCTCTGCTCAAGATCCTTAACTTAATCACATCTGCACTTGATCTTAGCGAGAAAGGCCAAGAAGTGATCTGCAAAATCCCTTTTGTCATGTAAAAAAAATACTCACAGATTCTGGGGATTAGGGCAGGGGCAACTTTACGGAGCCACTATTCTACCTCCCACAGCATCCTAATGTTTTTGATGTAAAAAAAATCAGATTCATGATCTGACAGCATTTCCTATGAGCAGAATGGCAAAGGAAGGAAGGAAGGAACCTTCACCAGTGTTCAAACATATTTTGTTCTCTTTCTATTTCTAAATGTCTAGTTTTGAAGAACTGGTGGGAGAAGTGGTTCCCAATAGATTTATGTAAAATATAAAATTATGTCTAAATAACTATAGTATACTCTATATTTTCTAATATTTTAATCCTTCTGATGGATTCCATACAGAATCGGAAATATCTAATTTGCAAGGAGAAGGAGTGAACAGAAGTAATGTTTAGTGAGTATCGCCATGTTCCAGGCACTCTGGGTCTTATTTCATTTAAACCTCACAATAGCCTTCTGACTTGACTCTATCATCTCACGGTTCATAGATGAAGAAACTGACTCAGAGGGGAGAGATAACCTATGGAATTCATGGAACCAGTAAGTGGCAGAATGGTTCCGTCCTCTTCCCACTAGGTCTTGTTACTTCCTCAACAAGTTCAACTTGCTTTTAGCTTCCAGGTTGATTGATTAACAGGGAGAAACAGATAAAGCAGGGAAGAGAAACAGAGCGACAGCAAGAGACCATTGGGATGGATAAATTTGGTTGGAAATTTTCATGAGCAAGCAGCTTTAGGGGAACTCTTCTGGAGGCAGTAGAGATGTCCTTCACCAAACTCTACAGTGAGGTCCAGGAGACTGCTGGTTGCTAGGCAACTCCACACCAATCCAATTAGCAAATGTCACCTGAATTCCAACAGTTGCTAGGTAACTCTCCAACTGGGGCCTTTTCGCCTCCCCTCTATGCCAATGCTGATCCCAAAAGAAAAGGAGGGGGTGTTTGTAAAAAAATTCACTGAAGATATTTCTATATATAAAATTCCCCTTGTGGCTTCACTATATCCACCGAGAATAAGCAAATCCAGAAAATACAATTCAATGACACTGATATTGTAAAAAGAGGTCCCTTGAGCCGGTAAATTGCTTCCTCAAGGGCAAGAAACCTATGGGACCAGAAAAGGCCGAGACCAGGCAGAACTATCTCTGGGAACCCCTTCAGACAAGAACTTTCATTGGAGATTCTGAAGGGACTGATCCTTCAAGAGATCTTAGAGGGAGGAAAGAAGACTGATACTTACGGAGCCCCTGGCAAAGGGTGAGAAGCCTTCCCAAACACCTCGTTTAATCTTTGTAAAATTCCGGCGAGATGGGTAGCTATTACCATCTGCATTTTAGCAATGAGAAAGTGCCGTTCAGAACTAGTAAGGAATTTGATCATGATCCTTGCCCAAAGGTACTGGAATTTAAGGACAGGGCGGTCTGACTATATCCCATGCATGATCTTTCCACTCCTCTCTGCATGGGACTGTCTCCACAGGATGGCAAGTATTATTATTCGTTCGGTATAACCTTGGTATAAAAACAGAGTACCAGCAGCAAAACCGCAAGCTGGAAAACGGGAACCCCCTTCCCCTGTTCGTTGCTGGGGATTTAACACAAACTTAAGGCAGTGATTCTTACACTTGTTGGTCCCAGGACCACTTTACACTTTTAAAAATTAGTGAGGCCTCTGAAGAGTTTGTATTTATGTAGGCTGTGTTTATTCATACTTATCATATCAGAAAGTAAAACTGAGAAATGTTTAAAATATTTATATATTAAGGAATCCCCAAAATAAGAGTAAACTCATTGCATGGTCAACATAAATGATTTGATTTTCTGTGAAATAACTACTTTCAGAAACAAAGGACTACAGTGAGAAGTGCGGCACTGTCTTACGTTTCTGCAGACCTCTTTGATGTCTGCTTCACAGAGGAGCCGGGTTCTCATGCCTGCTTCTGCATTCAGTCTGTAACATCATCACAAGTCAGACTGTCTCTGGAACACTTCCCTCTCCTTCTCACAGTACATGCGTGAGAGACTAAGCATGAAATAAGCAAATAAGTCCTATATATTATCATGGAAATGGTTTTGACCTTGAGGACCCTCTAAAAGGATCTCAGAGTCCTCCAGGGATCCCCAGACCACACTCTGAGAAACTATGTCTTAAGGAATAGTCATTTGAATGCCCAGAATGCCCAGTTTGACTGGGTTCCTTCTGATTTTTCTGGCCAATTATTTAAGAATATTCTACATCTTTCTTGCCTGTAGCATTTTAGGGCCCCTTAGACCCCCAGACTACCCCTCTGTTTTGCAATCTTTGCAACACTATCTGTGAAAAATAAGATACAAACACGGGCTCCAGGCTGGCTGGTATGGTTAGAAATAGCAGAATGTGTACTTTCTGTCTTCCCAGCAGCCTTTCCCCCACCTCTTCTGGTAACCGGTGCAGAAAGAAGAATGAGACCTTCTGGTCCACGTGATTGGTAGAAGGGATGGACATCAGACCCAGACAGGCCAATAAGAACCCTCTCCTGGCTTGCAATTTCCTTATCTCCTGAGGTAGTAGCATGTTCTACTGGATCATCAACTTTATGCTGATACTTTAGATTCATCCATCCCACCCTCCCACCCCACCCTACACTCCCAATTTCATGAGTTGGGGATTCTGCTAGATGATTTCTATTGATTCTTTTAACACTGAGGTTCTACTCCAGTATTTCCTTTTTTTTTTTAACTCTCATACTTTATTTTTTTTAGTTACTTTATTGTTCCTCAATTACAGTTGTCTGCATTTTCTCCCCTCCCCTTGCCCCCCCCACCCCATCCAAACCCACATGGACAAAACCAAGGGAACACCCACATTTACTGCATCACAGTCTGCCATGGTGTGGATGCCTGGTGTCTTTGCATGAGCCATTCCCTCTGCTTGGGATTCAGCTCAGTTCACTTCAGCAAGCATTTATTGAGTATCTATTTATACCAGACACTTCACTGAGACTTCAGTACAAAAGGCTGCCCCCAGCCTCAAAGGGTTCACATCTAGTAGGAAAGATGAGACGTAGCCAATAACGACAGGAAGAGCTAGCTAGTGAGACTGATGCTTCGCATATAGCAAATGATAGAACAGCCGCCCCACACTGGCTGAAGCCAAAAGGAGGATCACTGGCTCTCCTAACTGACAAATCTAATAGGTCATCAAGAGCAGCTGTGTGCTAATTTTCTCTATTTTTCTCCCCCACCCCAGATTCATGCTCTGCCTTTCTCTACCCTAGTCTGCATCTTGGAGTCTGACCTTTGACTTTGTCTCCAGCCAAGGCAGGTACCGGCAGAAGACTGGAGGGCTTGAGGAGGGTGAGGTCAGGGCATTTACTTGCCCCAGCCCATCACCACTCTCCCTCTGCCCTGGCAGTCTGGCCATGGCTGCAGTCATCTTCCATGTCTCCAGTTCGTGTCAGGCTCTGGTAACACTGTCCCCTGCCCTTGTCCCTTCAAGACTAAGAGTACCGACGGATAGCTCCTGGGTACTTCACTGCAGTTTCTCAGTTCCCTTCATCTTTCCCACATCTAGTCCCGATGTTAACCTCTCTTCACGTGAACCCTTTTGAGTATTCCATATCCCTTCACAGGGCCAAGATGACTACAGGAGTCTAGTGTCCCATCCTCACATCAAGGTTCAAGACATCAGAAAGTGCCTCTCACCCTATAGTGTCCACTGAATCCTGGTCATGTGCTCGTGCCTGAGCCAATCACTGTGGCTAGAAGAATTCAGTGTTCTGATCGGCAAAGTGTGGTCACATGACTCACCCCCAAAGCCAGCAATAGAGCCATCTTCCTCCAAAACTGTGGCCTGAGAGTGAGAGAGGTCACCCAAAGGTAATTCTGGTGCTGTTACCAAAAACAGAAACGGGCCTGAGTGGCTCCAAAACAAGAAATTTCTTATTTTTCAACATGTCATAAGAGAGAACCAGATGAAAGGCTGGTGGAATTAGAGATGAGACAGATCACTGGTGGTAGGGGTTGTCCCTCTGTCAATCAGCTGTGCCAGGAGGTTCTTGTCCACCTTTTATTTCAAAGGTAACCTCAGCTGTATCCTGCTCACTACCTCGCACCAACAGGGAGCCAGCCTCACCATGTTCCTCTGCGGTTCTCTGGACTGTAGACCTGTCCCTGGATAGTCACAGGAACATGCTGCTGCCATTTTGTTCCAAGCTAATAAGCTAGCCCAAAAGTTGAAGTTGAGGTGTGTGAAAAACTTCATCTGAGTCAGTGACCTCTTTGGAAATTATCATAATGTGCACGGACCTGTGTGAACTTCCAAGTCATGACTTATAACAGAGATCACCTTCCATTCAGTTTGGTGCAGCAAATGTATTACATGCTGAGGTGGAAGTATTTTGGAAATTGAAAAGCACCATGCAAGTAGCAAACATAACTAAGGCCATGCATAAGGCATTGTCCTGCTCAGCCTTTAGGGGAATGGTCCAAATCCCCTTGTCATGCAGCCGGTACCATCAGAGGCAGACCCTTCGCATCTAGTGTCCATTCATAGCCATAGACCTGCCCGACCCATCCACACCGTAGCTCAACCTGCTCCAAATCCAAGCTCTGGTGACTTCATTACTCTTTTGCTCTTCCCCACTCAGACTTAGAACTTCCTGGACATATATCCTCGCCTCTCCTCCTGCACTGTGAAGTCTCCCCTGGCTATACTCTCAGTCCACAGGGCACGGGGCCACACTCTGACCCAGAATGGCCAAACACCCCTTTCAAGACACAGTGAGTTCCTGTGTCTTTCTGATCCAAAAGAAAGAAAGTAGACAACTCTGAAGAACCCTGAGTCGTGACCTCCAAGGAGAATACACATCCCAGGGCATTCACAATATCAAAAGGTGGGAGAACACGATAAAATACCGTGAGGTTCTAGAAAGAGCGTTTTGATTATAAGAGTTAGGCACACCGGCCCATCAGTGCACTCAGAGAATCTAGAACAATGGCTAATAATCTTGTGGTCATTAAACCTGATTCTTCTCTGGCCAATGTGTTGTCCTTCTCTACTGTCTTTTCCCTGAATTTGGATCTCTGTGTCTGTGGTTATATCACATAGACATTAAAAGCAAAAGTTATAGGATCATACGACTTATTTTCAAATTTGAGCACTGTCCTTCCCCAGCCGTGTGACTACAGGCAATTCACTTAACCTCTCTGAGCCTCAATAGTAAAATAGGAATGACAATTCTGCCCTGCCCACCGTGAAGATGTCTGAGAATCACGTGAGACAGTTTTAAAAAATGTAAATGTGACCAAAACCATGTGAATGTGAGCTTTTATTTTTTATTACTATTATTACTATTAATAAAATTCAAGGGGCATAAATTCTGTTTTTCTCCCCTTCTCACCACCCCCCAGGATCCCTCAAATCACCCTTAAATGCAGCCTCCTACTCCACCCAAGCCCAGTTCCTTCCTGACCACCAGGGAATTATTTTCCTCATATGTCCCTCTTTAAAAGGATCACCTCTCAGAGCTCATCTCTCCATAGAAACCCAGAGAATAAATAGCAACAGCAGGTTTGCACTGGTTTCCACTCTGGCCACTTCAATTAAATCAACCCCACACAATTCTTCCATTAGCATGTGGGTGGAGAGGCTAGAGAAATCTCAAGGACCTTGTTCCAAGGCTCACTTATACCTTCCCATCATTTGTAGCCAATATCGTATCCTCTGGCTGTTACTGTTACAAGTGACCTGGGCCGATGTCTGCCTGAAGAGTTGTGGTTGGAACAGACCTGCGGTGACCTTTGCATCTTTCAAGGGCTGAAATTATAAATACGTTTTTTTCCAAACCACGAAATCCTTTATCAAGCACTTGTCTTCTTTCTCCCAGTGGGCTCTCTCTCTCTCCAATAAATAGCTTTTGTCTGTTCTCAGATCCTTGGACTTCTAAAAAAGTAAGTGGTAAAGAAACAGCGATTGGAACACTCGGTTCAGATGAGAATGTACCATATACAGTGTGTAGTTCAGAACCCCATGGCTGTGAGGGCTCATCACAAGTCAATGTGCCACGTACAGGATTCCCCAACCTTCTCCCGTGAAGGCTTTCTTCAGAAACAGAGATGCAGACAGCAGACTCTCTTGTTTCCACCAGATATAGCCAGATGGCATCTCAAAGATGGGGCTTGGCTGGCTGCCAGAGGGGATGGTTTAACTGCAGTGAGGTAAAGATTCTGGGGAACGAGAAGGGAAACCTTAGCTTTGGGATCAGATGGAGATTTGGGGAGGAAAGGAGGAGGAAAGGATGAGGCAAGGGAAGTGGTTCCACATTTGGATCAAGCCTGAGGACAAAATGTAAAACTGGTCACTCCCTAAGCAAAAGCTTGGTTCCAAAAGCTCCATATCCAAGGTGCCATCTACCAAGCTCATGCCACTTCCACCCCTACAGAGGAAAAGGGGGTTTTGTCTGGCCCCTCAGTAAAGCAGAGAGCCTGGGACTGAGTGCAGTCTTATTGATCCCACAACCTTCCTCTGCCACCACTCCATCCGCCAACCACGTCTTTACTAAAGAGATTGTCTAAATTCTGAAAGTACTCATAAAGATCCTAGTCCCTGGAGAGCAATGCCTATCCTTGGGCGCAGAAGCACACAGCAAACTCCCCCTGCCCTTCTTGCCCACACACGGCTCTGGGGGCTTTGATGAGTGACTCCAGGAGTCCTCGTCTCATTCCTGGGCGATCTGTGCTAATCACTGTGGCCTGTCCAGCTCCAGATCACAGTTCTTGAACTCGCTGTAATACACTGGGCATCTCTAAAGGGAGACAGGGAATGCATTTCCCAAACTTGCTTCACAGAGTATCTCATAGGACTAGTGTTCCCTGAAAGACATTTTGGTCAATGGTGCTTGAGAAACGGTCTGCAGATGTGCACAGGTGCAAAAGGTATCCCAGTCACTTGAACACATTGTCTCAAGATCCCATTTCAAGAGCAAGCTATGGATTTGGGGCAGAGGAAAGAATTGACCTCATTGAATTGGGATGATAGCATTTTGCTCTGAGCCTTCTAAAGAGTAGGGCCCCTCGGAAAAGGTGAAAACTAAGAGGTGAGCTAGAGATCATACCATCCGGCACTCTGGTCTCCCGGTACATTATTCAGGCTCAATTCATTTGTATCAACTGAACTGCACTGCTCGTTTTCTGAAGGTATCAAAGCTTTCCCAAATGTCAAATTAAAGTCATGTGACATCTGACTTGTCTTAAACCTTGGGGTCAGGAGCCAGTGTGTCTAAGCTTGGTATATGACCGGTCACATTGCAGCCCAGCTGTCTGAAGAAGATCATCACGCGAAGCCCACAATGAGCAAGAGAAAACATCTTGCAAGGCAAGTGCTGTGTCAGGGGCAGATTTCTGCTGCAGCATCTGCAGACGCTGCTGGAGTGTCCAGCTGGCCATGTGCTCCTTCTAAAAGAATGAGCCACTCATCACTGACTGATGACTCAGTTCTTCAACCAGCCAAGCAATAAATATTGTTGAGCATCCCCATTATGGATCAGTGGAAAGTACATTTACTGGTCAATAAATATATGAATGTATTGAATGTAACATGTCTTCATAGAATAAATAGTTCCTGAGGACATGTCACTTTCAGGCATAGGAGATGCATAAAACTAGGCTCCTGCCTGTAAGGAGCTCATGGTCCCACAGGAGTGGCAGACTGGAAAACAAATCAGTATAATGAACGGTGATACAATAATTAAGCCCTTAGACATTTACTTTTTCTCGTAAATCACAGGTTCCTCATCTTTGAAATGGCGATTATTACCTACTTATAGTAAATACTACTTATAGTAGCTACTTCATAGCGTTTGTATGAGGATCGTAAGGGTGATGCCTATGAAGAGTTCAAAACAGGGTCTGGCCCATAGAAGAATCTGGTCAAGGTTAACTATAGACAAAGTGCTATGGAACCAAAGAGAGGGACTGGGATTCATGTGGAACAGGGAAAGACTTCCCAGGAGTGGTGACAGAAGAATAAGGAGATGCTCACATGCCCAGAGAAGCAGGGGAATCAGAAAGGACAAAGACAACGATTTGAATGACAGAGACAGTGCTATCGGTCCATCAAATCCATTTCTTCATCCTTCTGGGCACACAACTGTACTACATTTCCCAGACTCCTCTGCGGTTAACTGGGGCCATGTGATCGAGTTCTAGGTAGGAAAATGGGGCCAGAGTGATAGTAAGGTCTGACTCCTAACACTTCCATGCACTTTCATCCTCTCACCTGCTGGCTGGATGACTCCAGCATGAACTTGCAGTCACTTTTGGAGACAGAAGGAACCTGAATCTCTGAGTCATTACTTGCAGGAGAACTGACCAGAAAAGCCACCCAACCAGAAAGATCACAGTCAAGTATGAATAAACAACATATAACAATTTTATTGTGTTAAGGCACTGAGATATCAAGATGTTACCTCAGCAGAGCAGAGCATTACTTACTCTGACTAATGTAGAATGAAACTTCATTTGGGCTTGAATTATAACTAGGAGTTATTTGTTAAAACTTAGATTTGTTGGGGGAAAGGCTGGAAAGATAAGTAGGAATCAATTTGCAAAAGTCTAAATGCCATACTAATGGCTTTGGACTTTGTCCTACAGGTAATGAAAAATTACTAAAGGGTTTTAATCGGAGGAAGAGCATAATCAAACATGTGCCTTCAAAAGAACGCCCAGCAAACAGGGAGGAAGGAGAACCTGAGTGGCCCTGAGGCTGGAAGTGAAAATCAGCTGTTAAAGACCATTAGGTAGTGAACCCTTGAAGGTAAATACTTTATTGTGTTCAGCCTTGTATCCCAGGGCTGAGCCGGTGCATGGCCTATGGCAGATACTCAGCACAAATGGATAGACGATAGATGATGGATGGATGGATGTATGCACAGGCAGGCAGACGTTATGACAATAATCCTAGTGAGAGATGATGAGGCCTGAACTAGGCTTTGTGGCAGTGGAGATGGGGAGGAAAGGACAGACTGGAGGTATATTTAAGGAGTCAGAGAAGACAGCGTTTGGGGACCAATTGGCTATAGACAATGATGGATTTCCAAGAAACACAACGCCGCCCGTCCTGAAGTCAGAGCCCAGAGCCAGGGAAGACAAATGGCAGATGACACCCCTGTTGCCAGCCAGGCTTTCAGAAGGACCATCTCGAGACCTGGCCTTTTGCCAGACATTCGGCACATTTTCTCATAATCTCTGCAAATGGTCTTGCATCCCCTAGAGAGACAAAGGAATTAAAGGGAGCAGATTTATCGATTTCCTAATATTTCCTGGCTAGTCTTTTGGGGCTATTGCCAGGTCGGCTGAAGGATTATATTCTCCTTTCATTCTGCTCCCTCTGTTCCCTGGAAGCCAGTGTTTTCTCCCAGATCCTTCTCCCGAATCCAGGAACTTCACTTTCCTGACTCTGCAGTTCTCCACTCTGAAATTCCTCCCACCGAAGAAGGCAATGACACTCGAGGCCAGGGATCAGCAAACTTTCTCTGTAAGTGCACAGACGGTAGATATTAGTTAGGTTTTGTGAGCCATGCAGGCTCAGCTCTGCTGTTGAACCACAGACAATATTTTAACAAATGGGCATGGCTGTTTTCCAAGAAACTCTACTTAAAAAAACAGGTAGCAGGCCAGAGTTGGCCTGTGGGCCAGAGTTTGCTCCCCCTTCCTGTAGACTGACCCAAGGCCATATTGGAGTGGAAGCCCCAGTAAGCAAGGTCTGAAGGCCTGAGTTTTGGTCATTTAACTAGTTCCCCTACTGTTGGACTCATTCTTCCTTTAGTTACATTAATATCTACTACCAATTTGACTCTATTTTGACTTAGGAACCACTGGGTCTCTTAATCCCTTGGTTTATTTTTATCAGTATGAGTCTTGTTCTTTGCTTCCCCTGTGGTTTATCTGTGTCAGCATGAGCAAAGCACGTAATCTCTCTGGATCCAAGATCAGGGATGCTGCCTGTTATCCCTGCCCTCCCCCATATTGCAGACAAACAAGAGCTAACTACTGTTATATGCCAACCAGGTGCCAGGAACTTTACATTCCATTTTATTTAATCCCTACAGAAACTCTGTAGTGTATTACTATGCCCACTTTCAGATGAGAAAGGCAAGTCTCAGAGAGGTGAAGTTGGCAGCTCAACACACATGGTAAGAAATGACAGAGCTCGGTTTTGACCATAGGTCCACCCAGTTCCAAGCTCAGGCCCTTTCCAGCATGTCACACTCTCTCCCAAGCAGGAACCTTGCTGGGGAAAGGCCAGCTGACCAGCTCCGGCTGGAGATGACCACAGCCTCACCACCACATCCCCGGGTCCGGTCCTCAGCTGTCAGGCTCAAGGGCTGATAAACCAATCACTTCCAGATATACTCCCATTAACCAAGCTCACAAGGAACTAGTTATAAATCAGAATGCCAAAATGCCTGTTTCTCATAGGGGACATCGTTCCCGTTTTTTATAACTAGAATACTCTAGTCCCTAAACCAGCACAAAACCCTTCTGGATATCAGGGCACACAAGTTCAACTTAAAAATCCCAATGAGCAACACACCATCCTCTTTTCTTCCTAATAGTCCAGCAGACGTCAGGGGTCCTTGATCTTGGGGGGGTTAGGGGTGACAATGCCTGTAGATGGGCTTGAAAGAGTTCAAGAACTCCAGAAAATTGTATGTTGAACAAATGCATACTTATTTTGTGGAGGGGAAGAAGGGGTCCATAGTTTTCCTCAGATCCTTAAAGTAATAAATACAGGAAAACAAGGACCTTTGTAAGTCATGAAGGGGGGGTGACTATCCATAGACATTGAGGTAGCATCAGGGTCAAGTCGGAAGAATCTGTTTTGAATAAGACGAGAAGCACGGTGGCAGAACTCCGATATCACCACAGCATGTCCACCGTTATGTTAGATAAAACAAGGGTCTCAAAGAATGGGCCACTCTTACTAAACACTCTTCTTGCTGTTAAAATATAGCACAGTATTTGGCAGACCAGCTATAAACAGATAAACAACTGCGAAGAAGTCAACATGTAATTGACCAAAACGTGTGTACAAGCAATGGCTCAGCTTCCCTTCAGGGAGGCAGGGCGTTGGATATGAATCCCCTGTCTCCTTTACCTGCTGCAAGTAAATAAAACCACCTTGGGACCAAAAAAAGAGTGGAGGGGAACCCTACTGAGTGTGGAGTTGGAGCCAGGGGGGGTGGGCAGCCTAGGCGAGGCCCAGCTCATGAGCCACCTCTGGACACAGCAGGACCTGGAATTGTCACGGCCCCAAAATTCAGATCTCAGTGGCCAGGGCACTGCTGCACACTGTACCTTTTTATTCTCAGTCTGGTCCCCCCTTTTTCTGGGCTTGACACTGAGTACCTCCCTTTGGATGCCTTGTTCTTTCTGCCTTTAATAAATGTTTCTCTTATTCCAAATACCAGTTCATTATAAAAAACTTCAAACATACAGTAAAGAAAAAATTCTAGATCATCCACAATACCACCACCGAGATAATCTCGGTCAATATATTCCAAAAACATCTAACCTTTATGCAAATATCTAAGCTTTTTTCTATACATGGTAATATGTATACATATAAGTACATATATACACACTTGCATACATACATATGTGCATACACATACATAAATATGTGTCTTTATAAGAATGAAATCATTCTATACATACTTTCTGGTGACTTTTTCTTCACTAAATGATGTATAGCAACCAACTTTTCATGTTGCCAATTACTCTTCCTGATCATTCATTTCATGGTTGCCTGGTAGCCCATTATAAGCATGTGCCATAACTCATTTAACCAGTCTCCTTGCTGTTGGACTCATTCTTCCTTCAGCTACTGTAATATCTACCTATTTGACTGTGGCTTGGCCCGGGAACCACTGGGTCTCTTAATCCCCTGACTTATTTTTATCAGTCACACTTTCTGCCTCCCCTATCTCAACCCACTGCTCCCTCACAGCATGCTCTGAGATCTAAATGAGGCGTGTGCATTGAAGCCCTTCGTATGATGTAGATCAGGGTCCCCACGGAAGGGCTGGTGGAACCTGCATAGCAGGAACCACAGGAAGTGGGGATTAGCACCCAGGAGGAAGGTGCCGTGGACAGTGCGCAGGGAAGGACCCTGAGTGCTCTCTCTGGCCTCCCCCCACAAAGGGGCTCCAGAAACTCACCCTAGAGAACGAGTATGTGGGGTTGAGCAGGCCAAGTCCAAGGTGCATGGGTGGCCGGTGCTCTCAGCTGGGATGCTCCCAAGCTGCTGCAGCTGCCCTTGCAAACACGTATGCACGCGCACACACACTCCCTTGCACACAGAAATCAGAGTGCACTGAGAACAGGAAGCCCCTCAATGTGACTGTCACAGTGACAGAGTCTGCTTCCTCCTTGGCTGCTGGGAGAGCCGTGAGAATCCAGACTCTGGATTCAGACTGTCTGGATTTGAATTCCCAGCTCACGTCCTTACCCAGTGTGGCCTTGGGGACACTGCTTAACTTAACAGGCCTCCATTTCCTCACCTGTAAATTAGTGATCGAATAATGTCTACCTCACAGGACAATTGGAGGAGCATGAAATAACGTATGTCAAGTGTTAACGTATGTGGCATTATTAGGCTTAGCAGGCACATAGTAAAAGCTGAGCAGGTATGAGCTATTTTTGCTGTTGTAGTTGTATAGTTGTTGCGTTGTTGTTGTTGTTGACTAAGGCTAGGTGATGTCTCAGCGCCAGCTACACAGGGAAGAGCCTGGGTCTTGATAAATTCCAGCTCGCCCAGGGCCCCTAACAACTCCATTATCACAGCCGTAAACCACTGGGGGCACCTTCAGCACGCTGGCTGATATAATGCTGTGCTCCGGGTGACAGAGGCCAGCCCATAAATACACCAGACAAAGCTTCAAAGCTCGGATACTCAGACTCCTAAAATTTAGGGGTATGCTTCTCATGGCAGCTTACAACACTTTCCCACCAGCAGAACCTGAGACTCTAGGTTCTCCGTCACCACTCACTGACTCAATTAAAAGGGAGGCGGTAAGGATTAAGGTGGAAGGAAGGGAGGACACGAGGAAGAGGGGACAGGGCACGGTGATGTTGGTGGTGGATGTGTCCTAGGAATGGACGGACCACAAAACAACCACTACCACTGACTTTAAAAGGTGTAGACCTATTGTTGTTCCTGTCCTCTGCAATCTGAAACTAAGAGACCCTGGGCACAGCATGAGGGATGCAAGTTAGACTTAGGGCAGAACTGTACATCCAGAACAACAGTGAAAACGGCAGGGTGAGGAGTCAAAGTTATTTTAGAATACTTTTCCCTCCAGTAGCATTAAATTAAAAAAAGATTAGTTCTTATCTCAGGCTGCCCATCCTCAGGTAGGAGAGAGGAGGGGGAGATAGGGGAGAGAAGGTAGTAAAAAAAATATCAGGTGTACCTGCTTGTCACATTCTCACTTTGCTCGGAGATCAATTACATAACAAGTTTATATGCTCTACAGTCAATCGTGACGTTAATTCCAAAATGAGATTTATTTCCTCTCCTGAGTCGAAAGTCCCGTATTGACACTCATCTGCTGTTTAGCGCCCTTCTTGTAAATTAATGCCTCCCCCCATCAGGGTCTGCATGGCGACGAGAGCAGGTGGTTTTTAGCAGCAGAGTCATGCTCCAGCTGCAGAGTTTGAAATTAAACTGCAGGGTGCAGCTTGACCCCAAGCAATTCACTTGCTCCAGGCTGATGACACCCCCGCCAGCCACACCCAGGAGAGGTGCTTGATGAGGTGAGAAGGGCGCTTTCCCTGCTTCTCTTCTTCCCACACTCAGCCGTTCCTGAGTGGGGGTCCTTGGTAAGGCAGAAAAAGAGGCACTTTGCAGGAAACGAATGCCCCCAGCTGTCCTGTAAGAGGCTGTTGACAATGGCAAAGCAAAAGTTTTTGGTCTTATGGAGGTTTCACTCTGACGACTCAGCAGGATCGGAGTGCCCAGGGTTGAGCTGTGATGATGCTCTCCGGCACCAAGCCAGGACTCCGTGAGAAGCAAGAGCCTGGAAAAACCTAGAGGATCCCAGAGTGGGAAGTGGGGAAGGAAGGTGGTCAGAGAGGGAAGCGTCTCCCAGGCACTCGGCAAGGAGAGTTCGGTGTCGACTGGGAGCAAACACACAGCTTTAGCCTCCGGGCCCTGCGCGTGTTGTTGAGTCGGCAGTGGGTAAGCCTTTCTTTCTGCAATAGGCTACATCGCCGCGTTGCCGCAGGTGTCGCGGGCATTCCCAAGGGTTCCATCCTGGGCTGAGGCTCTGTCTGCCTTTCCCTGGTGGCTCATTGAGAGCCCAAGGAGAGCAGGAAAAGAGTAGTATCAGCAAACAGGGATTAAGTGCTTACTGCACGTCAGGTGCTGGTCTAAGCACTTTACATATCTTTGTTCATCTAATCCTCGCAGGCGGCTTGGAGGGGCTATTATCCTTGGTTTACTGATGAGGACACCGAAGAGCTGAGAGGTTAAGGAATTTGCCCAAGGCCACACAGCTAGACAATGGTTAAAGCTTAAATTCAAACCCAGGCACTCTGGCTCCAAGGAAAGACCAGGGTTCTAGAATCAAAGCTGAGAACTAGAGCTTCTGCCCATGTCAAAAGGAGACAAAATGAAAAAGAAAGGTCAGGGGCAAAAGTGAGTAACGAGGAAAAACCCGAGAAATTACCTAGTGTATTCTCTGGCATTCAGGACTTGTTTGGGCGGTAAAAGGGGTGTGAGGAAAGGTGTGAGTGGTTCTGCCTGGCTTGGTGGGCCAGGAGAAGTAGACAAACTGGGCAGCCAGCGCCCACTACAGGGCGGAGGGAGTTATTTACCGGCTTCCACCTCCCGCCCACTGCTCCTGACCTTTTTCCCCTCTCTGATCTTTTCAGTATGTTAACTAGGAGGAGGCCATCAATTAACCAACAAACACTATTAATTGACAGCCTTCTGTGAGCTGGGCGCTGTCCTACATGCCAGGGACACATGGCAGTGAATGAGACACAGTCCTGCCCTTCAGGTACTTGCACTAAAATAGGCCCGGAGGAATACATTTTCAGCTGGAAACAGAGTGAGCAAATGAGATGAACACATCCGAAGGGACACTTTGAAAATAAAAGTCCAAATACACTCTGGGAACCAAGCAATGTTTTCACAGCCCTTCTGAGCCAATCTGTAGTGAACGTCAGCATTAAGGAAACCAATTTGATGGTTTTAGGACATTTTCTTGCATGTGATAGAATAAAGCTTTTAAGGTCAAGCTGAACTCCAATAAGTTGTTCCAATAAACTCTTCGTAATCAGTTATTTGTGTCACTTTTCATGAGTTCCATATTTTTAAGTGATGATACTTGAATGTATTTTGCCCATGATGGTTACTTTCCCCAAATAGTATCTAAAGTTGATGACAATTTTCAGCGACAGCATTTCTGTGAGTGTGTGATGCAGTCAACAAGCAATTGTTGACAGCCCGCTCAGAACCGGCATGCAATGGTGAAGAAGACAAAGGCTTTGCCCTCCAGGGCCTATGGCACAGAGGGGACACAGAGAAGGGGCAGACAGTCACCACTGCACTTGGAACAGGGCACGGAGTCGGCAAGTACCCCGTGCTCCAGAGGACCTGGACTTGAGTGTAAGGGAAGACTGAAGGAAGGGCCATCCGAGCCTAGACCTGCAGAGTGGATAGCAGGAGGCAATCAAATACCAAAAACAAACAAACAAAAAATAACATGCTATCACTTCTGGAAAGATCAAACACCCTAGGTTCAGAAAAACGTAGGTTTGAGTCCTTGCTGACCGGATGGTATTTTTGGCCAAATTCCTTCGTTCATCCAAGCCATTACCTTCTGATTCATGAGATGAGCATAGCAACATTTACTTTGCAGGCTCAGTTTGAGGATTACTTGTAAATTGCCTAGCACAGTGCCTGGCACATGGTAAGTGCTTAATAAATGGGAGCCATTGTTTTTATGTTAGTGGAAAGTCAATAAACATTCATTCCTTTCGACAGAGCAGGAGTTACCCTGAGCGGAGAGGCATGAGGCAGCCAGGGAAAATAAAATAAAAACATTGCCATATTTCCTCATTAAAACCTGGCTTCACTTTGGAAATGGGAGGCTTTTTCCTCCCTCTTCTCTCACACATGGTGATTAACTAACCTACTGCAAAGTGGGAGAAATGCCACTTTCCCCTCCAATAAATAATAAGGTGAAATTTTCCTACACGCTCCAGGCCACCCCTGGTCTCATCTTCGTGAGCCAGCAGGAAACCTCTCCTGAGTGCTGAGGGTGGCTGTAATTGAATCATTTGGCATGAAATTGGGGAATGCACCATAATAAATCAGACCTCCTCTTGCATCTTCAAAGAAGCAGGCACCTAAAAGACCCCCATGCCAGATCTCCCTGGGAGGGCCCAGCTGCTGGGGCCACAGGAGGTCACGGCACTTCTGCACAGTTGCCCAAAACATACTTCCTGGCACTGCTGAGAGGAAGGATGCTGAGAGGTCATCCCTCCCATCCTCGGGCTCCGGGCAGCCCTCATTAACCTGCTGGACACAGTTCAAGCCTGGGATGTGTTCAAAGATGTGCTTAGAGAAGAAGATTCCTCAGGCAGCAAAATCAAATAGTGAGAGATGCAGAGGCTCTGGGTCTGACAGTCTCGGGACCAAAGCTTTGTTCCATCTCTTACTAGCTGTGTGTCCTTGGGCAAGTTACTCAACTTCCCTGAGCTTCTGTGTTGGTAAAAATGGGGATTATAAGAATACTACTGTATTACTGTCCGAATATTTCTGTAACAAATTGTCACAAATTTAGTGCCTTAAAACACAGATTTACGCTTACAGTTTTGAAAGTCAGAAGTTTGAACTCCAATTCACTGGCCAGAAGTCCAGATGTCAGGAAGAGTGGTTCATTCTAGGGTTCTGAGGGGAAGATTTTTGTTTGTTTTTGTTTTTTTCAACTTTCATTGGTTGCCTATATTCCTTGGCTTGTGGCCACTGCTGCCTCTATCTTCAAAGCACATCACTCCAACTTGTCCCTCATCACATTGCCTTCTCCTTGACCCTGACCCTCCTGCCTCCCTGCTGATAAGGACCCTTGTGATTAATTACATTGGCCCACCTGGGTAATCCAGGAAAATCTCCACCTCAAGATTCTTAACTCAATCATATCTACAAAGTCCTTTTTTCTTTTTGTTTTGTTTTTTTAGTATATTTTATTGATAATGCTGTTACAGTTGTCCCATTGTTTCCTCCCCTTTATCCCCCTCCTCCCTGCACCTTCCCTCCTACCAGCATTACCCCCTCCCCTTAGTTCACGTCCATGGATCGTACATATAAGTTCTTTGGCTTCTCCAATTCCTATGCTATTCTTAGCCTCCCCCTGTCTACTTTGTATCTATGAATGATGCTTCTTATTCGCTGTACCTTTTCCCCCACCCTCCGCCCTCCCCTTCCCCAATGATAACCCTCCATGTGATCTCCATTTCTGTGATTCTGTTCCTGTTCTGTTTGTTTTTTGTTTCTGTTTTTTAGGTTCAGTTGTTGATGGTTGTTAGTTTGTTGTTACTTTACTGTTCATAGTTTTGATCTTTTTCTTACATAAGTCCCTTTAACATTTCATATAATAAGGACTTGGTGATGATGAACTCCTTTAACTTGACCTTATCTGAGAAGCACTTTATCTGCCCTTCCATTCTAAATGATAACTTTGCTGCTCAGAGTAATCTTGGATGTAGGTCCTTGCCTTTCATGATTTGGAATACTTCTTTTCATCCCCTTCTTACCTGCAAGGTTTCTTCTGAGAAACCAGCTGATAGTCTTATGGGAACTCTTTTGTTGGTAACTGTCTCCTTTTCTCTTGCTACTTTTAATATTCTTTCTTTCTCTTTAATCTTGGGTAATTTAATTATGTGTCTTGGTGTGTTCCTCCTTGAGTCCAACTTCTTTGGGACTCTCTGTGCCTCCCGGACTTCCTGGAAGTCTATTTCCTTCACCAGATTGGGGACGTTCTCCTTTGTTATTTTTTCAAATAAGTTTTCAATTTCTTGGTCTTCCTCTTCTCCTCTGGCACCCCTATGATTCAGATGTTGGAACATTTAAAGATGTCCTGAAGGTTCCTAAGATTCTCCTCATTTTCTGGAATTCTTGTTTCTTCATTCTGTTCTGGTTGAATATTTATTTCTTCCTTCTGTTCCCATCATTGATTTGAGTACCAGTTTCCTTCCCTTCACTGTTGGTTCCCTGTATATTTTTTTTTTCACTTTGCATAACCTTCACTGCTTCCTTTATTTTGTGTTTGTACTCAACCATTTCTGTGAGCCTCCTGATTACCAGTGTTTTGAACTCTGTATCTGATAGGTTGGCTATCTCCTCATCACTTAGTTCTTTTTCTGGAGTTTTGTTCTGCTCTTTCATTTGGGCCATATTTTTTTTGTCTCAGTGCACCTGTTACATTACAAGGGACAGAGCCTTAGGTATTCACCAGAGCTGGGCAACCCACGTCATTGCATTGTGGCGCTGCATGTGGGGGGAGGGGTCAGAGAGGGGACACTGACGCTTTCTTGGCTCTTGCCCCACTTTCAGTCACTTCCCCCACTACTCACAAGATAATTGGGTCCTTCTGGTGCTGATTCCCCAGTAGGTGGGCTTGTGTTTGTTCTAGGACCCCATGGGTCTCTCCACCAAACTCTCCTGCGACGCTGAGATTTTCTCCCACTGCCACAACTCCCACAAGTTTTTACAGTCAGAAGTTTGGAGGCTTTAGTTTCCCACGCTGGAACTCTGTGTTGTATCATCTGTCTCACTCCCCAGTTGTTCCTCCCAGCTTATCCTCATGTGAATGTAGGATCCCCGGTCCACCACCACCTCGCCCAGCCTAGTCCATTGCCTTGCCACAGGTCCTCTCTACCCCCGCTGCATGTCTCCACCCCTCCTACCAGTCTGGATGAATGTTTCTTCTTTAACTCCTTGGTTGTCGGACTTCCATACAGCTCGATGGTCTGGCAGTTTTGGTTGTTTTTGTTTTTTAAATTGGTTGTTGTCCTTCTTTTGGTCGTACAAGGAAGCAAAGCGTATCTACCTACCCCATCCATCTTGGCTGGAAGCTCCTCCCTTTTTTTCTATATAAAATTATATTCACAGGTTCTGAGGATTAGGATGTGGGCATATTGCCATGGAGTGGGGCATTATTCAGCCTATCACAACCACCAAAGGACAAAAGGGGACATTCCTGTAAAGTACTTAACAGTTCCTGGGACCCAACAGGCCCTGGGACCCATTCTTTTCTCCCCTGCTCCCTACAGACACTTGTGCCCAGAGGGACTAGTGTGCAACATGCCCCACCTGACATAAATGGCTCACTTTGGCTCCAAGGCAGGTTTTTCTGGCCACCTGGAAGCTGCATATCTTCGTATCAAGATTCTGGCTATCCCTAACTTGTTAATGGGTCCCTTCTGGCCAGCAGAGGCCATTCTTCTGGTCATTGGTCATTTGCTTGCAAGCAAGGGAAACCCACTCAAACTAGATGGAGTCACTGTCAGACAACAATAAGCAGTTGAGCATCCAGCAACAGGAAACTGGACCGCAATGGACTGCATGTACTCCCAGAGCTCTCCCTCTGGACCACGTGCTCTTGCATCTCTGCTTCTCTCTGCTAATGATCTCCAAGGACCAGCTTCCAGGCAAGGCTTGAGAGTCTCCCCTCAACACCTTCAGCTTGCCCATGGGTCTGGCTGGCCTTGGCACCAACTCTGGTCCCAACATTGTATGACTTTTCCTTTCTCAATACCATCTCATCCAACCAGCCTCTATAGCTTTGTATTCACTTTACCAGTAGAAATAATGAATTGTCATAGATCCCTGTCTTAGCCAGTTGTGACTCTTCTAGCAAAGTACTGTAGACTGGGTGGCTTATAACAACAGAAATTTCTCTCTCATAGTTCTGGGGGTGGGAAGCTCTGAGTGGCAGACTTCCAACTACTCATTGTACCCTCACAAGGCGGAAAGATGGAAGGGAAGCAAGCTCTCACATAACTCTTACATGGGCACTAATCCCATTCACGAGGGCTCCACCCTCTTGGCCTCATCTAATCCTTATTACCTCCCAAGGCTCTGCCTCCTAGCACCATCGCACTGAGGGTAAAGTTCCAACATATGAATTTGGGGCGGGACACAAACACTCAATCTATAACAATCTCCCTGAGTTAGATGTTCATCCCTGGCTCAACTGGATGTATAGTTAAGGGGCTGAAATCACAGTGCAAACCTAGGCTTTTTTCTTTGGTGAGGGGAGAGGGGAATTTCCAAACAAGGCAATCTGGACTGGATACTCACTCTAAAATATGTACTTGATAACCACCCATTTCTGAAAGAGACACAAAACTCTGCTAATATTCAAAAGTAATCATTTGTTTTATTAGTGCTTAGAATACCCAATAATTATTATCAGTATACTGCCTAATCATTAAGAATGAAAACTCCATGAATTGCTAATCACAAGTTCCCACTTCCTTGCCCTATAGCTGACAGCCTAGTATAGTAAAAGATACCAACAGAGCCCAGAATCTAATGCTGCCAGCTGTTGAGAAGCAAAGCTGTTCATTTCCTCCAAAGGTCCATGCAGCTTAAAACATGGGTAAGAGTTCCCAATCTTGGGACTGTAGGCATGTCCTTCTATACTCTTGGACCTAAGGCAGTCATTGTCCAACAGGACACGTAACCTAAGCCTGCTGTCTACGCTTTCAATGATTAATGCAAAATTTAAGGAAATATGGAGTTGTGCCTTGACCTCAAAAAGCCAAGAATTAAAAGACAGACAGAGAGAAAAAAAAAAAAAAGAACCTAACCAATGAAAGACCTTAGCCAATCCCCAGAGTCATAGAGACGGAATCACTTTGTTCTCCCAGTGTCAATGGTGTCATTTGTCACTGAGTTCTTGTGGCCCTCCTGACCACATGGCTGTTTTCCCGAGAGGGAGGTAAGACATTCTCATGTAGGTAAGCCTTCCCCACCTCTCTGCACCCCCCAATTTCCTCCCACCCCTGCACACATAGAAAGGTAGCTAAATAAATGTGAGCTTGCTCCCATCCCAGCCCCTCTAGTCCTCACCTGTTTCAAGCAGACTGGAGAAATGGAGGGAGGTTAGGAGACTCTCATTTGGAACTATGGGACTCCTGCCCATCAGGGAGGAGAGGGGATCCTTCTCCACCAGAGCTGACAGGGTCCTGCCTCTCTGTTGAGCCCAGCGTAACAGAACACAGAGAAAATGAGAGTAGGATGCGTGCTGAGTATGTTTATCAGCCCGTTTCCAATTCTGTGTCTGAAATCAAACAGCCAAGGATCTGCATGCTTTGAATTTTAATCTGTCCCTCTAGGGCAGTCACAGGTTACAAATACAGAGAGAGAGTTCTGGGTACAGTGAGCTGGCTGTGTACATACATTCCTCCCTTGTGTTTTCTTTTACCAAGGCCCCAGCATAGGGGTCCTCCTTGCTCTTACTTTAGCCAAAATTCTTGTGCCAACAAAAAACAAAAACAAAAAAAACAAAAAGAGAAAGAGACATTTTTATTTCCATTCAATAAAGACCATCTGACTGTGTTCAGGAGGCCACAGGGTAGCTGATGAAATCTCATTTCCTCTCTCAAACAGTATCTACCCTGACTTCTCAGTCCCCGGGTGAGTGTGTTGGGAAAGGAATTTGTTTATCACAGGAGCTTGGCCACCATGAAAGTAGATTCTCAGTTTTCGAAAACCCTTCTCCATGGTGGCAAAAAGAAACCAAATATTTGTTCTATGGGGTCTTGAAATCAAAATAGAAGTTAAAATAAATATCAGAAAATAAAACATTAGACCTCTGTGAGTAGCCATTGATTTCAGGTATTATGAATTTATATATTCCTTTTATGTTACCTTATGCTGTACATTCCAACATCTATAGCCATGCTCTGCATTCTAAAAAGTTATTTGCTGTTTCTAGATGTGAGAGACAGAGTTCTAAATTATGGTGGGGGGCAGGGAGGGCAGGGAAATGACACATTTTCTGAGTAGGAAAAGATGATACCACTAGTAGCTCCTAAAGTCCCTATAAATCAAAGCACCTGACACTCAACTTGGCCATGAGGAGATCTGACTCTCAGCCAAGTCTAAGTCCACACACTTGGCAAGTGTATAATAAATGGCTGATTGGGACTTAATCCTATTTAACTCGCAAATATGAAAAAGAGAAAGAAATTGAGATAAGTTTTTCCAAGACAAATTGATTTTATTTTTTGCAGAATCAAAGGGCAGTGCTGCTTTCTTTTCCCATTTCCAACTCTATTCAAGACATCCATTTAAACGTAATCAAAGGCTTCTTCTCCTGCAAATTGCATCAGTGTTTTGGAAATTATGGATGATCACCCACCACGCAAGTCAAAAGTATGGAACCGTGTTATTTTTCCTTAGATCTGCCTCAGTAAATGGGGTAAATTATTGAGGGAGCCCACAAACCTCATGTCAATTACACTTCCTCTGGGATTGGTAAAGAAAAAAAAA
>PVJI01005157.1:0-99822 GCA_004026765.1 Micronycteris hirsuta | reverse complement strand
CAGCCCTCTTTTCGCTACAACTTCTTTACTTTGGCTTTTATAGCTCTTTGTCCATCTGAACTGAAGTCCGTTGGCTGTTGAAGGTTTTGGGTAGGTTTTCACAAAAGAGTTGTGTCCTAATACAAAAACTAAAAAACTGTTTCTTGAGAGCTATGTTCTAGGCACTGTCCTAAGACCTTGATGTTTATAGTCTAATTTGGTCGTTAAGATCAATCTATAAGATAGATACGTCTGCCTTGGCGTGCAAGGAAATTGAGGCACAATTTACTTGAGTTACCTGTTTGTCATAGTTACGTGCAGTAACATAGAATATAAAATAGCTTTAACTTAGAAGCATTTTATTTCTAGCTGTTATTTAGTACTGTAATAATTTAATCTGTGAAACTAATAAAAATCTAAGCAGAAAAGAGATGACTATAAGATGAAAACTTCACCTTCATAGACTTTATGGTCTAGCAGCTGTAGCTGATAAAACATACATTTAAAAAATAAATACCCAACAGATTGAGAAGGAGAAAATAAACTTTTTGTTCACAGGTGACATGATTATGTAGACAGTCGCAGAGAACTGACCAACAAAATAAATAAAAACCAAACCTAAAACTTATAAGCAATTATAGCAAGGTTGTAGGATATGAAAACCTACTGTCTGTATACCAGCAATGAACCGCTGGAATTTGAAATTAAAAGCACCGTATCACTTATATTAGCACACAAGAAGTAGTTGGGTATAAATATAACAAAGTATATACAAGATCTATATGAGAAAAACTAAAACTTTGATAAAAGAAATCAAAGAAGATCCAAATAAATGGACAGATATTCCACGTTCACCGATAGGAAGATTCGATATTGTGGAGATGTCAACTTGATAGATTTGACACAATCTCAATAAAAATCCTAGCAAGCAATGTTATATACCAACAAACTGATGTAAAGTTTATATGAAAAGACAAAAGTCCCAGGAAAGCCAACGTGATATCAAAGAAGAGGAACCAAGTCTCAAGTCTGACAGGGCGCAACATCAAGACTTAACATAAAACTACAGTAATCAAGACAAGGTGGATTTGGGGGGAAAAAGACTAGACAAATAGATGAATGAAATGGAATACAGAGAGACCAGAAATAGACTCACACAAAAACAGTCAGTGATTCTTTGACAAAAGAGCAAAGTCATTCAAGGGACGAAGGATAGCAACAAATGATGCTAGAACGACTGGACTTCTAAATGAAAAAAAAAGAAAGGAATCTATACACAGACCTTACACCTTTAACTAAATTAACTTGAAATGGATCGTAGACCTAAATTCAGAATGCAAAACTATAAAACTTCATGAAAATAACACAGGAGAAAATTTAGGTGACCTTTGGTTTGGTCATATGTTTTAGATATAACACCAAAAACAGAGTGAAAGAAAAAATTGACAAATTCGATTTCAATAAAATTTAAAATTTCTGCTCTGGAAAAGACACTCTTGAGAAAATGGTAAGACAGCCCTGGCTGGTGTGGTTCAGTTTACTGGAGCATCATCCCATCATGGGTTTGATTCCTAGTCAGGGCACATGCTTAGGTTGTGGATTCTGTCCCCAGTTAGAGTGTGTGTATACATTGATGTTTCTCTCCCCACTCCTCTCTCTTTTTCTCTACCTTCCTCCCTTATCCTTGCTCTGAAATTAATAAAGCATGTCCTCCGTAGTGGATAAATAAAAGTGGAAAGACAAGCCACAAACTAGGAGAAAGTATTTGCAAAATATGTATCTGATTAATGACTTATATCCAAAGTATTCAAAGACCAACTAAACCTCAACAATAAGAAAATGGGTAAAAGATCTGAACACACCTCACCAAAGAAGATATACAGATGGCAGATAAGTGTAATTAAAAAGTCTCAAAAGCAAGTTAAAACAATAATGAGATACCACTACTCACATATTGGCGTACAATACCAAGAGTGAACACTGATGTAAAATGTGGACTGCAGTTAATAATAATGAAGGAGACGTGATTAACAAAGAACATTTATGCATGACCCATGGACATGCGCAACGATACGGGATGACTGACGGAGGGGGTAGCACTGGGTGGAGCTGGGAAAAGGGAGAAAAAGCAGGAACAACTGTTAAAGCATTAACAATAAATAAATACTAATACAGGGTCTGTTTGAAGGTATCCACCATGATATATGAAAAATAGAGATGTTTACTGAAGAAGATACAAGATAGAAGAAACACTGTACACAGGACGATGATGCCTCTGTTCCCTTCAAAGTAGGCACCTTGGGACCTCACACAGTTCTCCCCATTGCCTTCAGCTGCCCTGTTGCAGTTTCCTGAATCTCATCAACGGCCTGAAATCTGTTCCCTTTCAAAGCTGATTTTAGTTTTGGGAAAAGCCAGTAGTCACAGGGTGCCAAATCTGGGCTGTGGGGGGCTGAGTCACCTGGGTGGTTTTGATGGTTCACCAAAAAAACTCTGCATGAGGCGTGTGTTATCATGCATGAGTGGTGTGTTATCATGATGAAGCTGCCAATCACAAGCTGCCCATAGCTGTGGCCTCCTGGATTACCCAAATAGCTTCCACAGAGGAATGTTCACACAATGCAAAATTTGATGCAGCTTTGTTGCTCTACACAATCATATTGAATGCAACGGCCACACGGTACACATCTCACTCGACAGTGTCTACCACCCCCACCGACTAGTACAGTGAAGTCACCATTGTTTATGCGTGTGCATTCCAGTCCATTTTCCTTGGCTGCCACTTTACATTGACATCATGAAAACTATTCTCGTTATATTAACAATGGCTGGACTTTTTTCCCAGACAGACCTCATACTGCTACTAATAATAATGTATCAATATTGGTTCATGAAGTACAACAAATATACAACACTGATACAAGATGTTAAGAATAGGTTAGCCCCAGCCTATGTGTCTCATTTGGTTGGTGCATCATTAACTGAGGGGTTGTGAGTTCCATTCCTGGTCAGGGTACATACCTAGGTGGCGGGTTCATCCCCAGTCCAGGCACACAGGATCCCCAGTCTGGGTGCATGTGATCCCCAGTCCTGGTGTGTATGGAAGGCAACCAGTCGATGTTTATCTCTCACATTGATATTTCTCTCTCTCCCTTCCTCTCTCCTACCCTCCTTCTCTAAAAGCAATGAAGAGATGTCCTCTGGTGAGGATAAAAAAGGAGAATATGTTAAATTGTGATTGAGGGGATGGGAATACGTAAGAACGTTGTACTATTTGCTCAAGAACGTTGTACTATTTATACACCTAAACTGTTCTAAAAAATAAAGTCTATTAATGAAAAATATAATAGTTGCACAAGTAGAGTTGTGATGGGTGTTTGAAGAAAAAATTCAGAAGTATGAAAAGTTATTACAAGAGAACCAAAAGTAGTCTAAGAGTTTAAGGAAGGCATCCTTGAAAATATGGCTTTTAAGCTGAAGAGTAAGAATTGGCCAAGTGACAAGTGGAGGAAAAGCATTTCAGGCAAAGAGAACAACAAATGCAAAAGCATTGTGGTTAAATGGAAGCTTGATGCATTTCAGGAGCTGAAAGGCCATTTTGGCCAGAACACAATCATCAGAGAAGGAGTAGCTTAAGACGAAGCTAGAGAAGTAGGCAGGGCTCCACAGAATCTACTGAAAAGAGTAACATGATTAGATTTACATTTAAGATGATTATTGTAGTTACTGCTTGGAGGGTGGATTGAAGGTGCAGATAAGTCTGGGACGCACAGAGACACACTAGGAGACTACTACAGTGATAATGCAGAAAATCAGAAAAATTCAAAAAATATTAGGATAAGAATCAGGAAGGCTTAGTGGTTGATGGGATATGAATGAAATATGAGAGGTATCTAAGGCAAGTACCAAGTTCCTGGCATGGGCAAATGGATAGATGTTGGCACGCATGCTGATTTGGGGTACAGTAGCCTGAGGTATAGGAGGTAGGAAGATTAGAAGATTGTTTTTGGATTGTTTGAAGTGGCATGTGAGTTACCAGTTGTGGTAGGCTGAACATTGGCCCCCAAGATACCTATGACCTAATCTTCAAAATCCATAAATATGTTACCTTCCATGGCAAAAAGGGCATTATAGATGTGATTAGGTTAAGGTTTTTGAGATCGGGAGATTGTCCTGTATTATCTAGTTCAGGATGTAATCACAAGGGACCTTGAGTGAGAATGAGAGAGAGAATCAAAGTTGGTAGTAGAAGATGTCGAGAAGTAAGCAGAGAATGAAATGATGTAACTATGAGCCAAAGGGTGCTGGCAGACTCCAGAAGTTGGAAAAGATAAACAGATTCATTTCTGGAAACTCCCAAAGCAACCAGACCTGTCAGCATCTCGGTCTGCAGAACAGCTTGATGTGTCCACCACCTGTTTGCAGAAAACTGTAGACTTACTCCCTAGCAAATTAAGGGAGTGTGAGTGAAAATGCATACACTAAATAGTGAAACTCCTGGTCCCTTTTTTCCATCTGTTCATGGGCTTCAAGGAAGCTCACAGCCAGGGTTTTAGCCACCCACTGACCCTGCACAGGCGGCAGATTGAAGGAGGCATCCTTCAAGTGAAACTCAACTGAAAAAACCCTGAAGATTCTGTTAGTTGACCTAATCACCCTATAACAAAGTCTTCCACCTAACATGCCACATCTTTGTTTTTTGGCCTCACTTAAAAAGGAGAAGATACTGAAGATTCCGCAAAATTTGTAAACGCTACTAGTGTGAAGAACAGGGGAAAAAAAGGAAATGGAAGAAAACCGTGACAAAAATATTAAAAATCCATCATTAGTCTTTTGTAAAGAGATAAACAAATATTGTATTCATAAAAGAGGAACAGGATGATATTTTTAAAAAATATTTAAAACATTATAAAAATGAGATCTTTGAAATTAAAAAGTATTATAATAAAAACATAAAAGATTTCTAGGTTCAGAAGATAAAGTTAATGATACCTTCCAGAAAGGAGAAGTAAAATTACAAAAAGACAGTAAGTAGAAGAGAAATAATAAGATTTTTTAGTATTAGTATTTGTCCTATTTAGTATTTAAACTTTAGTATTAGTCCTATTTAGACTTAAGTATTATCCCTATTAACATGGAGCTTCCTGGAATTTTATTATTTTTCCAGGAAGACCAGCATCCAAATACTGAAAGAAGGAGAAAACAAAAGAAGGAAATTATGAAACAACTAATGCAAGAAGAGTACCAAAACTGGAGAACAGAAGTCTCCAGGTTAATAGGACCCGCTAACTGCCCAGAACAATTTTAAGAAAAATTCACATGATAGCACATCCTTGTGAAATTTTAGAACATTTGAGAAGATCCTAAAGGTTTCCATGCAGAAAAAATAGATCATATACCCATGACTAGAGATCAGAATGTATTGGATTTCTCAACAGACATGCTTGAAGCTAATAAATAAATACATACATACATACACAAGAAAAATGAATAAAAATAAAAGAAATGCTTAAAGCTGGAGGAGAGTGGAACAGTGCCTTCAAAATTGTAAGGGAAAGTGATTTCTAACCTAGAAGCCTATACTGAACCAAACTATATTATTCAACTGTCATACAATGAAGACATTTTTACATATACAAGGAATCAAAAAGTTTCTCTCATACACCCTTTTTCAGGAAGTAAATGACCAAGTGCAATTGTATTTTCTTCACAAAAATAAGAATACAACAAAGAAAAAGGAAATGGGGGTGAGAATGTTCCCACAACACAGAGGCACGTGAGAGGCAAAAATGGTGGAAGCACAATGCTGAAGGGAGATCGGGGATGACAGCTGCCCAAGAGGCCCAGGAAGCAGCAGTCCCGTTAGGAGTTCCACGACAGAGAGCTCTGGGGCGACGTCTCCAGGAAAAGTCATACGTTTGAATGTAGAGGGGAATCCTTGCTTCTGGGGGTAGGGATATCAATTCATGATAAGAAATTAAGTTAAAAGAAGTAAAAAAAAAAAAAAAGGCAAATTGACCAAAAAAGAAAAGTAATCATATGATTCCCCATGACTCTTCTTTGAATAATACTTATGTAGGCATAATAAGACCAACATATTAATAGTTTAGGCCCAAACTATGATCATAGTTCAGCTGCAGATGCTAATGTAGTTATTTTTTTAGAACATGTTACTTCTTTAGGATTTTCAGTGGTCTGATACACTTTACCATATTAGGTTACAACTAATCAAAGATTATATTAAATCTTTTATTGAAAATTAAATATTAAAATATCTAAATATTCCATGCTATTCTTTTTTTTTTAATTTTTATTTTAATTTTTAGAGAGAGGGGAAGGGAGGGAGAAAGAGAGGGAGAGAAACATCAATGTGTGGTTGCCTCTCGCATGGCCCCCACAGGGACCCGGCCCACAACCCAGGCATGTGCCCTGACCGGGAATCGAACCGGGGACCGCTTGGTTCCCAGCCCGCACTCAATCCACTGAGCTACACCAGCCAGGCCATATTCCATGCTATTCTTAAAGTACAAAGCTCTTATTTAAAAGGATATCTCCTCGGATCTATTCCTGGTTTATAATGTTGATTATGGGAAGGAGTAAAGATGAGAATAATTATATTTTATTCCATTTTCAGAACTGAGAATTTTGTCTTTTAAAGGTTCCTAAAATATTAATAGTGAATAGTACTGTTGTAATTAGTGTTGTTGTTATTTCTAAAGATTTAATTTTACCAAACGGATGAAAAACAGTCGACCATTTGCAGGTCACTTGCTCCACTGAATTATGTAACTTCCTCCTCCCCCTTTTAAAAATCTCAGCCACATGGCAAAACAGAGCTCCCTAAACTCCTTTCATTGTTACAGCCCTTATTCCGGACCACAGTTCTCTCCCAGGGGTTTGTATCAACAAGATTATGAACAATGTTGTGTCAAACAATGGAACCACCACTTAAAACACTCCACAGCTCACTTTTCCTGGAACCAGTTTGTTCGTGCACACGTTAGAGAATCTCTCTTAAAACACGTTCCTGAAAAAATATATGTGCTGTAAATTATATTTTGTCAATTCAATCACTATTTAAATGCACAAGCAGTGCTCCCTACTTAAAAAGAACATTGAAATAAATCATTTTGTAAAGCCTAGACACTTGTGAAACTAAATAATTATCCCTTAGTAAATACCACTTTTTCAGCTTGGATATGTGTAGCTGGTTATTTTGTAATAGAACATTTCTGTGTAGCTAGTTATTTTATAGTAGAACACTTCTGGGTAAATAATAATAGTCTTTGTTTATAAATTATCATTTCCCCAGGTATTTACAGTGTTTACAAAGCTATTTTTAAAGTTCTTCCACCATAGATGACTAATCCACAGTCAAGTAATCATCTGTACTAAAAATTCCATTACAATCATGAGCCACACCTTTGAGGTTGTACAAATATGGTTGGTTGACATACCAGTAAGTTAAACATAGCTTGCAAACATAAGTTAAATTAATTTATAGTGTGGCATTTGGATCCCCTTTCAAAGGTGTGTGTTGAAATCTGCTTTCCTAGGAAGTTAAAATAAATTTTACCATAGTTAGAAAATCTTTCCCTCCACAAAATAGAAATATTCCATGGGGTTATCCAAAAAAAAATTTTAAGCAATGGTAAAGAGACTTATGACTTTAAAAAAAAAAAAAGGAGTTTTGGGTCATGTATTGTATTTCAAAGCTCTATTTTCTCCCTTTTTACATTGACCATGATGGATACTACTTATGTGGACCCTGAGAAAGATCGCTCCTAAGGAGGGCTCCTGATGGCTAACAGGGCTGGAAAAAAGCAGCAACAACAGACCCTAGCAGCCACTGCTACACAGGGGCCTCTCATGCAAACTGCACTTCAGGGAGAAGCCTGCATTAAACTATCTGCCTGCCTATACTGTGTTTCTGCTATGGGAGCCAGCCCTTACAACCCAATTCCCGGAATTTTATTTCAACCAGTAGGACTGAAGCTTTCCCTATCCAATTGGAACTGCCACAGCTATATTCCCCCATCAGCTTCTTAACTAACCAATCAGAGCAGCTCCATTCTGACCAATCAGGACAGTGCCATTTGGCAGTGACCAATCAAACTGCAATGATTTTGGAATGCTTATTTTCCTGAGGATGGACCAATCAGGAAGGACCAGGGGCAGGGACTTTTGTCTGTGTAAGTCAGCTCCTCTCTGGCTTTGAGTTCACTTTCCTTTCCAGGGAGGATTAACAACTGCATTTCCCCTGCTGGAGCTGAACCGCCAAAGGTGTCTCCCAGGAGCAGAGCAGAGTGGACCAGCAGGGAGCAGAGCAGAACTGTCTATCTAGAAAGGGGCCTGGGCCGAGGGCCCTCTCAAAGCTGAGCTGTTTTGTCTGCACACCTTCTGCTGACACAAGGAGAGATACTTAAATGTATGTTAGCCCACTGGATGCAGGATTCCTCTAACAGAAAATATAAAGAGGTGATTGATAATATACAAGAATTTGCTATGTAGCGTTGAAATAACCATATTGGTGAAAGGTTACAGCTCTTTCTAAATCAGGGTTCACAATGATTGTTAATAGGAACACTAACTACAATTTGTGGCCACTTATATTTAGTTTAATTTGTAGTACTTTCTAGCTATTTAAGAGCATCTGGGTTTGGTTAAGAAGGTAAAATCATTGAAACCTCTGAAAACAGGCACGCTCCACAGGAAGTGCTCAGCCCTGACATTTGGGTTACCCTGCGTTTCAGGTTTTATTGGCTGATGTTTCTGTACCACGCAGGAGAGTACTCTTTCAGTATGTTAAAGATTATATTTACTTTTAACTCTGGATTTCCATTTGGGATTCCTCCCTGAGTTGTGAATACACACACCCTTAAAAAGAATGCCAAACGCTCTGTTCCAAATTACACACAGTGGAAAGTGTTCCAGATGTTCAGAATCAACCATATTAGTTCTATTTACATCATCAGGAAAAAGCATAACTTCCAAACTGTACTCATGTGAAAAATCACTATAGTTTCTTTCATTCCCTTAGTTTCTTATGTGTGAATAATGTGATTACATTAATTTAACCTTTGGATCCCACCCTCATCCTTCAGCTCTTGCTGTCGTCCTTACCAAACAGTTTTACATGTAAGCAGAAATGGTCTTTTCTTGTTTTTTTGTCCCTGTTGGCTCTTTTGTAGTAATCCTTATCTCACCGTGTAGAAACTTCAGGAAGGCTGAGGCTACGCTTTAAAGGGTGGTCGTTAAGGCCTGGCACAATGCCTGAGGAACAGAAAAGGTTTCTAGAATTCTGAAATTGTCATATCGTTCTGATTCTAGGAACCACATTGTTTTTCACATTCCAACTATACAGAATGTAAGGTTTCTGTCATAATCCATGTTAATGGATTATTTCAGCTGCCAGAGCAAAGGGTAAATTGAGACGGTTTTCTTTACCTGCTCACCTATCCTCCTTAGCCACACTCAAAAGGTACGTACCCCTTGAACAGACTGTCACCTAGTTGCATTATTTGCACTCATAGCACTTCCAACTGTTATATTTTTAACTTAAGTTAGGATTCCTGTTGTCACCGCAAATGCCTTCAAAAAGATTACCCAATGAGTAACTCAAAACCACTAGATACAAAAGCGGATTGCGGGTACAATTAAAGATAACACAACAAGGCCAGAGAGAGGCGGGATTTCCCTATCGTACTGTGCACACATTTTAGGAGGTCCGGTTTCCTCTCTGAGGATTCGCCTCTTCTCCAGTGATGGACTTTGTGAAGGCCCACCCTCTGCAAGGGAGGTGGATATCACAATAAACCTGACATCTGTTAAACACCCGTATCAAAGCTTCAGAGGAAGCTCGCGAGATCCGGGCCAGACATAGGAAGTCAGGAGAGATGGGTGTACTGTTGTTACTTGGAGCAAAGTTCTAGTAGATAAGGATCCTGAGGAAGAACAGCATGGACGACCAGAATTTTACGCCTGTGTGAGAGGTGCAGGGGTGTGGCTTCCTGACCAGGATTTGGGGAGGTAAAACCGCCCTCTGAGCTATGCCACTGGCACAAGAGCAAGAAGAAATCCATGTGCTTAGTATAAGTGAATTTCTTATTAAATTACAGGGTTACTACTGGAACTCTTCAAAAGTAACAGGATGACATCCATTTCTTAATTCTTAAATCCTAAGAGCCAAAGTAAGATGTGTAATCCACTCTCCATAGTGGGAGGTGCAAGCACTGCCATATCTGTTGGTCCTCAAATCAAGATAGGACTGGCTCTCTATGGTTGTGTACCTATTTCTTCCTGGTGACCCCAAAAGATGCACAAGAGACCTTTAGATGTTACTTTTCTGTACACTCAAGCATATCCCCTCAGCTCCGTTTCTCTGGGAAACCTCCCTCTCAGCGCTTCATCTGAGCCATCTCTCTGCCAGCAACCACGGAGCTGTTTTCCAGGACTCTCATCGTCCTCACCCTCCACATCACCCCGCCATTCTAGGAATCCCTGACTTCCGTATCGCCTCATTTTGGAAAGGCACACCCTCTAGTAGCTTCCTGAACAAAGGATCATGAAGGGCAAAATGTCTAAGGCTTTGCATTTTTCAAGATTTTATTCTAGATGATAAAAGAAAATAAAATTATGAAAGAAAGGAAATTAGGAAGGCAACCTTGATTGAAGAGTTGGTATTAAGATGTGAAAGATCAATATTTTATTAGTTACAGTTTGCTCTGAAGGTATTCTTTTCTTAGTACAGTCAGTTTTTTATAAAATCATGCATGCACGTATTTAAAGCTTTGCATTCTACAGAAGTATACACTAAAAATAACAAGGCATATGGGATAAATAGAGTTGGGGCGTATCATACTGCTCAACTTTATAATGAGAGCAGCAACCACAACAAAATAAACATCGTTTTTTTAAATGGCTCAGTTAATTTCCACTAGAGATCTAGGGGCATTTACATCCAAAAGACCAGATTTATCAAAATTAAAAATCTGATTTAGGAAGTTTCATCATTTCTTTTTAACATAGAGGGGAATATTTTCACAACCTTATCTGTCTTCACAGCTTCACTGGCTAGCTTAATGTCAGTAAATGCATTGCACTTCCTGAAACCACCAACCAGCCCCTGCTTTCTGTAAAGCGAGTAAGCTCGGTACGATCTCTTTCTTAAGCTATTTGTATATTGCTAAGGTTTGTTTTTTAATTGCGGAGAAAGTTGTCTCTTGATTTCTTGGAAATCATATACTGGGAAAAATTGTGCATGAATCAATACAACCTCAGCATTATTACCCTGATATGATTCCCCATTTATTTGTGTGTGAACTACATCATGTTGCTGAAACACCCGTGAGAGCAGAAGAGACCTTAGGTTTTGTTCTTTGAAAGATGTCAGGGAATACACTACCCCTAGAATCCTACCACTGTTTTCGTATGCCTTTTTTTTTTAACTTCCTCAATCTTCTCTTCCTGTTTCTTTGCTTTTCTGTACAATCAAGGAAAATATGCTTGATTTAGTTAAGGTTATATTCAGTTGCACCCAGAAACCTAAAATAAAGTGGCTTAAACATAATAAACATTAATTTTTCTCACAAAAAAAGAGATCCAGAAGTAAGAACACCTCATGAACTATCTAGGAACTAAGCCACAAATCAGAGAATTGATGGTTGAGTAACACTGAGTAGGCAGATGTAAGGATGTGTGGTAAATACAACTTGAGATCCAACAACTTTTAAGTTGATACATTAATATCATTGCTGCAGCTGTGCACTGCTCACAGTGCAATGTGTTAATCAATATTTAGCTATTCTTAAGGGTGAAGCTATCCAAAATAACACTTGTGTCTAATCAATGGATGTGGAGCAGGTATAGAGAACCAGTGGAATGATGACACATGTTCAAATAAATTGGAAATTAATGCTCCCTAATAAGTCATAGTATACTAAATATATATGTCACATGGGAAGCAGAATTGACAAAAGCAAGTTAATTAATAAAGTGGTCAAAAATATACATCAATTCCAGAGTAGGCTATCAGGATCCCATGGTGTATAAAAATGTGACATTTTCCTGGGAAGTTTCAACATCCACAAAAATATCAGTTCTCTTCTTCTAACCAGAGGTCTTCGATTTTTAACTTATCCCAGTGATTCATGTCCTCCCTTTGTACACTGCTAATTCTGTAGGAGATTTTACTGGTTCAGTTTGGGAACCCTGGCATTCTATCACTGTAGCTTCAGAAACATATCCGCCCTTGCTCTAGGCTTATGGGACAGTGGGGGCCATATCATACCACTACTGCTGGGGAAAACACCTACAGGAGACCGTTCTGCGTGGCATGGAACCAGCTCCCACTTGGAAAGGCCAGTGGACGCGGGGTCAGGCACGCAGGACCCACGCCCACAGATAGGTTCTCCCATGGGAATCAGGCCTGCATTGTACCTAGGCTGCTTTGAGCCTTGCTTTTTGCTAAAACTCCCTCACCCTGAATTGAGGCAGCAAATGTTTACTGCATATCTTTAAAGTAACTTGCTAAAATCTATGCTAAACCTTCCAAGGATGAGTATAACCAGTTCAACCACATTTCCCTTTACATTTGCAAATATTCTTCCTTTTTGATGTGATTAGCAACATCCTCTCCTTTGTTTTCTATAAAAGGTAACCACCTAAAGCAAACCTGTGCATAGTAAATGAGGACCATCCTCAATGTAATGTGCCCAGAAGAGCAATAAAAGCCTGTCAAGGCAAGGGGCGGGGAGCTCTCCCCTTGAGAGTGGCTGTGCCGTCCCTTTTCATCCACAGGATTCGATAGTCCATGTGAATTTGTCTTGTCTCAGCCACAATGCCGCAGACCCCATGAGCCAGGGTCTGCATCAAATACTGAACAGGTCTTACATTGATTTGAAGAACAATGAATGTTGATTTAATGAAAGCAATTAATGTCATTGTCAATATTTCTTTGAAGGCAATAGTTTGAGAAACTAGGGAAAGTAACTCCTCGTCAACTGAAGGGAAATAGAACACATAAAACAAAGAATTTGATGTTCGGGTTAAAACTTATCAAAGTCAGAAATAACATCCATGGGTCCTCTAGTTCAAAATTTAGAGCATCTTATATATTTTTAAAGCAAAAATAAAATGTTATATAATGCTATATAAAAAAATCAATACAATATAGACAGGCCACAAACTATTTTTTAAACGAAGCTAACAACAGGATAGACAAATTGCAAAATCAGTAACCTATTCAGAACTTGAAAGGGGTGAACTGTAAGCAGCTGGGCAAAGCTGACCCCGTGTGACAACCCCGCCTTTGTATATCATCATTTCACTAACTTTATGTTGCAACTGAGCTAGACAACAGTTATCTTCTGCCACTTTGTCTTGGGTAATAGTCAAACATAAGGACTTATCATGCCCTAAATAAACACCCATCACTTTCCTATCAAATCAGTAAAAAGTGCTATAATGTATAACATGCCAAGGAATCTTTGAAAATTGCATCTTGCAAGCTAAGGCTTCTTGTCGGTTTGCCGTATCACAATATTTCATTTGGGAAAAAAATGTAGATGACCTACATTTTCACATAGGAGAGGATAGCTCCACCAAATTTGAGGTCATCTTCTCCCCCAAGAGGAAATATATATAAATTATAGCTCAGGAGAAAAAAGAATACACATATATGATGCATGGCTAAATCATTATAGCTTGTTCTAAGTCATGATGATTAACTCAGGCTTGCTCTTATGGACCATATCTTTTAGAAAATCAATGAAATCTGTTTCTCAGTGCTCCTAGTGAGAAAATGAAGTTATGCAGTTAAACATTATCACTGCCAATTATCAAGCTACTTCTTTTGTTCGTGCCCCTACACAAATATAAAAAGGAAGCTTCTTCACTGTACAGAGAACCCTGAAACATTTTGGTGAAGCAATCTAAATATAAGATCATTGAGAAATCAGAGCAGAGAATATCCATGCACTTAAGTGAATCTTAAGTGAAAAATTAATGAAGCTATCTTGAAAAACTATTTCACTTGAGGTCTCTCTTGGCATTCTGAATCTCATTGCTTCATGAAATAATTAATTTGGGTATAGTAGGAGAATAATAGTGTTTTCTCAACCTTTTGTCAAGAATAATTTTAAAGCAAGGCTAAATAGTACTCAAGTGAAAATATAGCCTTAAAAGCAAATATTAGAACACTAGAAAGACTAACAGAAACTAGGAGTACAATTCAGGAAGACAGGCAAAGTATGTAAAATAACACCAAAGAAAACAGAAGAAAGGAATCAATAAATATAAAAGCAGAACTTAATGAAATAGGAAACAAACAAAAAACATACACTTGACTAAATTGAAACGTTTGTTCATTAAAAACTCACTAAAATAGATAAATAGGATCAAGAAGAAAAAGAAGATAACATCAGACCAAAGCAAAAACAAGTAAGGGATTAACTACAGATACAGAGATTTTTAATGTTATAAGAAAATACTTTGTACATCTCTGTCAACACACTGGGAGATTTGGATAAAATAATTACCAGAAAAATGTATTGAACCAGTATATTGAATAAGCTCTGCTTTTTAGGGATGACAGAATAAAATAGCTCATTTTTTTCTGGATAGCCAAAGTTTGCTGGCAGATCCCATAGTTCTTCTTGTCTTAGTTGCAGTCCTATCTATTTTCAAAGTTTGACTTTTTGTGCCATTTAAGTCCCTCGCCTCCACTAGATAACATCTGACATGAGCTTAGAAACCTGTAGTAAAAAGAGGTAAGGAGGCTTCCGGTAGAGATGGCAATGTAGGCAGACATGGCTTTCCTCTTCTCACAGCCACTTCAAAATTACAACTAAAATATAGAACAACCATCATGTACAAACATCAGAAATCAAGCTGAATGGAAGTCTGACAACTACAGAACTGAAGAAACCACATCCATCTAGACCAGTAGGAAGGGTGCAGATGTGGAACAGACTGGCCCCACACCCACGTGGATAAAAATTCAAGAGGGATATCTCAGGAGCAAGGAGTCCCAGACCCATACCGGGCTCCCCAGCCCGGGATTCCAGTGCCAGGAAGATAAGTCCCCACAATACCTGGCTGTGAAAACCAGTGGGGTGTGAGTCAGTGAAGAAGGCTGCTGCAGCCCTAAACAGCTCCTCTTGGGGAACCCACACACAGACTCGCCTACTCTGACTCTCTCCCTCTGAATTCCAGCACCAGGGTGGCAGCTTAAAGGGCACCAGTGGCACAGGGAGAAACTGAAGTGGCTGGCATCAAGGTAAACAGAGGCCATTGTCCCTTTGCTGAGCCCTCCCTCCCACAGAGCCAGTAGGCTGGTGCCATATCTGAGACTCCATCAATCTGGCTTACACTGTGTGACCCACCCTGGAGATCCACACAGGTTCTGCCCGACCCAATTTATGGGCCTACCCACCCTGCTTTTCCATATGAATGGCTGGTCTTGGCGCCTAAATCCTGTCAAATAAGAAACAGCTGGCTTCAGTGAGCCCTTGGCAGCAGCCAACTTAGAGTCACAGCTTGGTTTCACCTGGGAATCTCCAAGTCCAGCAGAAGTAGCATCCATCTCAGATTGCTTCACAGCTCAGGCAGGGTGGCTCCAGGCAAAACACAAGTAGGGGCTGGCGTTGGCCTGCACCACCCAGGAAACCCCAGGGCCAGCACAGCCAGTGCACAGCTACAGACCACATCAGAACACCACCACCCTGCCTCCGCACAGCAGATCCTCCACAGAGGGAGGAAGTTGGTGGTCAGTGGTCACAGCTAGTCCTTGCAGCTGACTGGCCTGGAAGAATCCTTCCCATTGATCAGCTAATAGCAACCAAGGCTCAACTACAAGAGGAAGGTGTACTCAGCTCACCCAAAGGGCATGCCTCCAGTACCCAGCTTGGGTGAGAGGGGAGCCTATGCCACTGGACCCTACAGGACACCTACTGCATTAGGCCACACTACCAAGACAGGGAGTCAAGGGAGCTCTACTTAATCCATAGAAATAAACACAGGAAGGCTGCCAAAATGAGGAGACAAAGAAACATGGCCCAAATGAAAGAACAGAGCAAAACCCCAGAAAAAGAGCTAAATGAAATGAAGATAAGAGCCTATTAGACACAGAGTTCACAACACTGGTTATGAGGATGCTCAAGGAACTTAGTGAGGACCTTAGCAGCATAAAAAAGGCCCAGTCAGAAACAAAGGATACACTAATCAAAATAAAGAACAATTTACAAGGAAAGAACAGTAGCATGGATGAAGCTGAGAATCAAATTAATGATTTGGAACATAAGCAAAAAACCAACCATGCAGAACAAGAAGAAGAAAAAAGAATTTAAAAAATAAGGATAGTATAAACACCCTCTGGGAAAACTTCAATAGGTCCAACATTCACATCATAGGGATGCCAGAAGGAAAAGAGGAAGAGCAAGAAATTGGATATCTATCTGAAAAAATAGTGAAAGAAAACTTCCCTATTTTGGTGAAGGAAATAGATATACAAGTCCAGGAAGCGCAGAGAGTCCCAATTATGATGGATGCAAAGAGGTCCACTCCAAGGCACATCATTATTAAAAGGCCAAAGGTAAAGGGTCCCGGTTCGATTCCCAGTCGGGGCACATGCCTGGGTTGCGGGCCAGGTCCCCAGTGAGGGCCACGTGAGAGGCAACCATACATTGCTCTTTCTCCCTCCCTTCTCTCTCTGAAAATAAATAAATTAAAAAAAAAAAGGCCAAAGGTAAAAGATAAAGAGGGACCCTTAAAAACAAGAGATAAGAAGTTAGTTACCAGAAAGTTGCAGACAGGAGGGGGGAGGAGGAGAAAGAGTGAAGAGGTGAGGGGATTAAGAACTACAAACAGGTAGTTACAGAATAGCCATGGGGATGTAAAGTACAGTATAGGAAATGGAGATTCCAGAGAACTTATAGGCATGACCATGGACATGAACATGGTAGGGGGATTGCCAGAGGGAGTAGGGGGTGATGGGTGGAGGGGGGCAAAGGAGGAAAAATCAGGACAATGATTTTTAGCATAATCAATAAAATATACTTTTAAAAAATTAAGAAAAAAGAAAGAGGCCAGGCTGGTGTAGCTCGGTGAATTGAGCACGGGCTGGGAACCAGAGGGTCCTGGTTCAGTTCCCAGTCAGGGCACATGCCTGGGTTGCGGGCCAGGTCCCCAGTGGGGGCCATGTGAGAGGCAACCATACATTGCTCTTTCTCCCTCCCTTCTCTGTCTAAAAATAAATAAATAAATAAATAAAAAGAAAAAAGAAATAGGTAGGGTGGAATTTATCTCCTCATTCCAACTGCTCTCTCGCTGGATGGTTGTTATTTATACTTCCCCTTTACACATCCTCCTCCCCAAGTCAGGTAGCAGAGTATGGATGACCGTTCTGCGTGGCATGATCCCAGCTCCCACTCGGACAGCAGAGAGTGACACAAGGCCCACGCCCACGGATGGGTTCTCCCTCGAGGAATCAGGCCTGCATTGTACCTATACTGCTATGAGACTTGCTTTTGCTGAAACTCCCTCACCCTGGATTGAGGCAACAAATGTTTACTGCATATCTCTAAAGTAACTTCCTAAAGTCTGTGCTAAACCTCCCAAGTATGGATTGTAACCAGTTCAACCACTTTTCCCCTGGATCTGTAACATCCTTCTCTTTGAAGTAATTAGCAACATACTCTCCTTTGTTATCTGTGAAAGGTAATCACCTATAGTGAACCTGTGCATAGTAAATGAGGACCATCCTCATGTAATGTGCCCAGAAAAACAATGCGCTCTCCTCTTGAGTGGCAGAGGTGCTCCAAGGCACTCTCCCCTTGAGAGAGTGGCCATGCCTTCCCTTTTTCTCCACAGGACTCGGTTGTCTGTGTGAATTTATCTCCTGTCTCAGCCACAAGGCCGCGGACACTGCAGGCCGGTATCTACATCAGCAGAGTTGTGGGTAAAGTCTTATAAGCAGAAGCAGCTGTCATCTGGCCTCAGGTCATCTGTTTCCATTTTGGTGCTTTTTCTGATGGTATGTTTGGTACAGTCTTACAGCCCTGACTCTACGGCATCTCTGATCAGCAAACCCCTATCTGTAACCCACCATCAGCTTTCTGGAGCTTTATTTTACATAGACCCTTCCTATTGGAGTCATCTCCCTCCTCCAGGCCGTCCTTTTGTGGGCATGGCCTTGTCCAGGGGACCTAACACCAGAGACTGGGGCCTGCCCAAATCTGGAAGTGTTGGCTGCTTCTTATGAAGCCCTCTCTCTTCTCTGTCACCCCAGTGGTTTCAGCAAGTCTTAGCTGTGTCATCCGAATGCTGCGGGCTCAGGACAAGCTTCCGACGTTGTTCTTTGAAATCTCCTCATTTGGTTTGAGGTAAGGGGACGAAACCCCTCAGCCTTCCTCCAGCTGGAGGACACATAGCACACGGACAATTGTCACCACAGAAACCTCCTCCCTGACCTCTCTTGAAAAATGTCCTGACTTCCACTAAACCCCCTAAAATACTAGATAAAATATGATAATTTCCTTTCAAATATGCAGCTAAGCAACTTTTTCTTGTCAGCCGTTTCCCTTAGGATGCATGCAGCCTTCTGAGGGTCCTGGCTTCACAGGCCGTGACCCCAGTGCTACACCTTGTGCAAATCAGGACATCCCAGCTCCCACGCCATTCGGACTCTCCATTTTCACCTTGTTTTGCCCCTGAGCATTCCTCTCCGTTCACTTCCATAGTCCAGCTTGGTGCCCCGAACACAGTGTTGGTGGAGCTGGGAAGTACCTGAAGTGTGTGCGGAACTGGGGCGATGATGTTGGAGAAGGGATCAGGAAAACACCTAGCTTCCAGGGTGACTGTGAACAAGGGAAGCACTATTTTATTATTGTTACTGTTTGTCCACTGAGTTCCTGGGCAAGTGTAACCTGGATCAACATAGATCATACGTAGAAATGTAGAAAAAATGAAGAAACACTGCAGACCCATCATAGCGTTACCCAAAGTTAACTATTCTTAGTGTGAAATTTAAACGGTATCATTAATTTGCTGAATTTTTTTTTACAAAAGCCAAAGTCTAGGGTGAGTCATTCATTATTTATAAATAATCATAAGCAGCTAAGAACTGAAGTTTCTAGAAGACATTTATAATGTGGCCGGGTGGTGAGGAAGGGTGGGAAGTGGAGGGCCAGAAGACAAATGAACGGTGACCATGGCTTCGCTTGGCAGTCAGCTGCTTAAACTTCTTGGTTTTAGTTGGATTCTTCAAGGAGGGCATTTTAGTAGTGCATATAAAATGTCTTTCCAAGTAAATGCCAATGTTTTATGATGCTTATTTGCTTCATTTTGCTTATTTGAGGTATAATTATGCCAATACCACATTTATGTCTTCAATTAGTTATTCAAGTACCCACCTATGTAAAATAGAGCATCCAGTGCCCCTGTTATAAGTTCTTGTCATCAACAAGATATAAGAACCCAAACGAACCACTTAATCCAAAGAAGTTAGTATTGTTTCCAAGCACCATACAGAAAGATCAGTACAAAATCCCATTTGTTCACCAGTGGATTCTAGATTTTTGGTTTTTGTTTAATTATTGATTTGAGAGAGAGAGAGAGAGGGAGGGAGGGGAAGAGAAACATGGGTTTGCTGTTCCTCCCATCCACGCACTCATTGGTTGTTTCCTGCGTGTGCTCAGACTGGAGATCTAACTCAATCCCGTTCCATCGGGAGGACGCTCCCACCGACCGACCGAGCCACCCAGCCAGGGCTGGGTTCTCGTTTTACAGCATCGTGGCTATAGGCGCGGTCCCTCCCAGGGGCACATCGGCACATTTCCCTCCCCTCCCCCACCCCTCCCCTCCCCAGGACTGTTGCCCCTACCTTTCCCTCTCCTGAGCTCCAAATCCCCTTCCTTTGCCTCTGTAACTGGTTTCCTGAGCCCATTTCCTCTACCACTCACTTTTTCTACCCCTGTGACTTTCTAACTAAACCTTCTCTTATTCAAAACAAAACAAAACAAAACGTGTTGCTGTACGTTATGGCACGGTTAAGAGCCGGTTCCAACTAACACCAAAGGCTGACAGAAGTGTGGGAAAATGGGATCTCTAATTCATTGTTGATAAGAAGGCAGAATGATAAGCCACCCTGGAAGACCATTTGTCAATTTATTATTGCAAAGTTAATTGCAGTCCACCGTATTATCCAATAATCATGCTCCTATGTATTTTTCCAAGTGAGTTTAAGACATGTTCACATAAAAACCTGTACATAAATGTTTATAGCAGCTTTATTCAAAATTGCCTAAAATTGGAAACAACCAAGATGTCATTCAGTAAGTGAATGAAAAAACAAATTGTGGCACATCTGTACTAGACGTGGTTCTTCAGAGATACGGAACCGAAAGGACATGCATGTAGATATATCATGCTGAGAACCAGGGGAGGTGATGGTGTAAGTTCCAGTCTGAAACCAGAAAAAAATGATGCCCCAGCTTGGAGACCCTCAGGCAGGAAAAGTGAATTCTCTGTTGCTCAGTCTTTTGTTTTATCCTGGTGCTTATGGATCCCAGAGGGTTGCCTGCAGCAGGGAAGGTTGCCTACTTTACTCAGTCTGCTGATGCAAACTGTAATCTCATCTATAAACACCCTCACAGACACACCTAGAATCATGACTAAGTATCTGCCACCCCGTGGTCCAGTCAAGTTGACACATAAAATGAACCTTCACAGCATCCATACAGTGGAATGTCATTCAGCAATAAAAAGAAGTGAGCTATTAAGCCATGCGAAGACAGAAAACTTAGAGTAAATGTATGTTGTAGGTGAAGGAAGCCAATCTGAAAAAGGTACATACTACATGATTTCAGCTCTATGAGATTCCGGAGAAGGAAAACCTAGAGGCAGAAAAAAGATCAGCGGTTGCCGGGGATTTGTCAGGGAGGCAGTAATGAATGGGTGGAGCAGGAGCAGCAGGGATTTTTAGGGCAATGAAACTATTCCACCTGATCCTATCATGATGGATATATGGCATTATGCATCCATCAAAACTCAGAACTCTACAACACAAAGGGTGAATCCTGATGTGAACTATAGACTTTAGTTAAAAATAAAAGGCCAAACGAAGAGACTACAGGCATTTATTGGAGATTCAAAAGAATTTGGGAAGCTCTTTTCAGGCAGAAACCTAAATAGTTTTTAGTTAGCTGGTTAAGATAGAAAGGTATTTATGAGAAAGGGAAGGAGAATAATTATGTGAACAGAAGAGAAGAATTTCTATGGGTTCAGATAAGCTGACATAGTGATGTCAGTGCAAAAGAATGTTTTAAATTTCAGTCTCTTGGTCATATCTGCTTTTCTGTTAGCTTTGCAAATAGTTGTTTAGAATACTATGCTTCTTTAAGCCGAGTTCAAAGGTTATTTTGGCCATTTTTAACATTCCAAAGACTTGAGGAGTAAGGCATGCAAAGCCGTTCCTGTGGGATGGCAGCTGTCTCCATTTTAAAGTGGCTTGCTTAATGTTATTTTTTACAATAACAATGTATCAATATGGCTTCATCAATTATAACATACATACCACCTCAATTCAAGATGTTCATTATAGGAGAAACTGTGGGCAGAGAGGATATATTTGAACTCTCTGGACTTTCCGCTCAACTGTCTTCGTAAACCTAAACCTGTCCTAAAAATGAAACCTATTAGTTAACAAACAAACAAACAAAAAACTGGCTTTATACAGCCAGATGTATCCTTGTTGCGATATTGCTACTTGTCTGAATCCTTTCGCAGCCTGCAGGGTGTCTTAGATTTGATGTTTTATTTTGAGCTTTTAAAATTTTTATATTCACATATGTAGTTATTTTTCCAAAGTCTAGCTGTCTTACCTATGGATCTTGAATTCAGAGGCTTTTTCTGTCTCAGGTATAAAATGGCCAGACACAGCTCTTGACCACAAATATCCAAGTTTTTCTACTAAACCATAGTCCCTGGTAAGGATTTTCTCTTTCGTTTTGGTGAGTTTTTATTTCCTGACAGCCAACTTAGATGAATTTAAATCTCACCATAGATTTATGGGATTTTACAACAAGTAAGAAAAATCAATCTACCTTCAAGAAACAAAACATTTAACAAATCCAGACTCAAGATGTTGGTGCTGACAGATAATTTTAATAACCATAATTAAAACATTGAAAAAGCTAGTGGGATAAATGGACAATGAGCATTAACAAAACAGAAATTTCATTCGAAAGACAGATACTATGAAACAGTCACGTGGAAATGCTAGAAATAATAAACCTGAGACCAGAGATGAAAAATTTCCTCAATGAGCTTATAGCGGCCTGGGAACAACAGAAGAAAGAATCAGTGGACTTGAAAATATGCCAATAAGAGTCATACACACTAACCTAAATCCAATCAGAGTCCCAGAAGAAGAAAGCGAAAGGATAGTAGAAAAATGTTTGAAGGGACAATGGCCAAACGTTTTCTAAAATTAATGACAAAAATACAAGGTAGAGTCAAGAAAAAAAGAAACCCCCAAAACAGTATTGTCAAACTGCGGAGAACCAAAGTTAGAAGACAAATCTCGAAGGCGATCGGATGGGGAACAGCCTCACAAGTAGAGCAGCACCACAGCCTGGCACGAGGCCAGTAGCAGGTGTGACCAGCAGCCTGGCCAATGCTGGGCTTCTCATCTTCGTCCACACACTACGAAAACAGAAAAACTCCTGTGGACTTACTCTGGGATCCGTAGATTTGGAATTCCTCCAGGGTTTGCCACTTCGTCGTCTTACTGTATCGTTTTGTAAATATCAGGGCCTTGGCTCACAACAACGAAATCAAGGCTTCCCCAGGCCCAGGTTTTGCTGGCTCCCACATGTGGGATGAGAGACTGAGCTCTATTTCTTTAAGTTGAGTTTGTACAGTGCTTTCCAGGATTCTCATTTAAGGTTCTGTGAACCCTGAGAAGAAATTGATCTGCTGAGATGGATTCCCCATGTGACCAACCAAAGCCTCAGATTTTATGGATAATAACAGTCCAGCAGTCATTGGCTGGCAGGGGCTCCTCTCGTACTCTGTATTCAGGGGAAGAACTTCAGGTTGAGCTTCCCCGCACTACAACCTGCTTGTTTAAACTGGGTGAGTCAAACCCTGCAGGGAAACCCTGGTTTTGTCTTTCCACCAACGGAATGAGACCTGCCCTGTCCGAGAGGAACTACACAGATTGTATCCTCATTTGCATCTATACTGAGCAATCAGAACTGTACATTTGGAAACCTCATCTGCATAAAGTTGGGAACTTGGGTGGGAACTTTCTCTAAAAGATGGCCTCCCTTTTGTCCGGTGGAACACAATTTACGTTGCTGTCTAAATCTGTGTCTCCAAGGTTGCACTCCTTTTGCTCAAGTAAACACTTTTTATTCTTTAAGTCTAAAATTAACTTTGGTTTAGTTCCCTTGGTGAGGAGGGTTGGCAGTTCCCCCAGTTTCACTAGAGGAAGTGTCAGTGGATGCGGTTGGCCACCAGAGGGTGAAATGAGTCCTAACTTAAAATGAGACCAAACCAGATTCTTGCACAAATGAATTAGCACATTAGCGAAAAAAGTCATGAATAAACTCTAAAACAACCCATATGTAACCAATTTTCATATTACCTTTTGGTTTGTGCTAGGGTTGGAACATATTTAACATTTTTCTAAAAATGCATATTTATAGGAAAAATTAAACCAATGTAACACAGAAACTATTGTTAGATATTTAAGAATGATAAAAGGATAAATACATCAAGAAATTATAACAATTATAAATAGAAAACCACATTTAAAAAGTCCAAAAATGCATGAAGCAAAACTCACAGAATTTAAGGGAGAAACAGGCAACTAAAAAACAATCATTAGGAGATTCAATCTCTAACTTTCAATAATATACAGAACAACCAGATAAGAGGCCAGCAGGGAACTAGAAGGCCTGAACAACACTCTAAGCAATCCAAACTTAATAGACACATACACAGCACTCCACACAGCAGCAGGACACAGCTGTGTCTCCATGGTTGCTTAGTATGCACGGAATATTCTCTAGGACAGATGTAGGTTAGACCATATAGAATGAATTCAATAGCAACAAAAAATTTGGAAATGCACAAATATGTGGAAATTAAATAACACACTTAGAAATAACCAATGGGTCAAAGAAGAAAGCACCAAGGAAAGTAGAAAGTACCTTAAGATGAATGAAATAGAAAGCATCACATACCGAAAATTAATGCAGTGAAAACATTGCTTAGAAGGAAACTTACAACTCATCGATATTAAAAAAAGATCTCAAGTTAATAACCTAAACTTTCACAATACTAGAAAAATGTAACAGCAAGATAAACCCAAAGAAAGCAGCAGGAAGAAAATAATAAAAACCGGAGAAATAAATGTAATAGAGAATAGAAAAAATAGATACAATCAACAAAACCAAAAGTTTGTTCCTTGAAAAGACCAACAAAATTGACAAATCTTTAGTTAGACTGACCAAAAGAAGGAAGAGAAATACAGAGAAAGAAAACTCAATTACTAAAATGAAGAATAAAAGAGGGAACATTACTACCACATTACAAAAATACAAAGGGAAAATAAAAGAATGCTTATAGCAATTATGTACAAACAAATCAGATAACCTAGACAAAATGGGCACATTTCAAAAAGACACAAACTATCAAAGCTGACTGAAGAAGAAATAAAGTATCTGAGTAGATCTCTGATAAGAAAAAATATTGAAGTTGAAATTTTAAAAAATTTCTACAAAGAAAAGCTCAGAACCAGATAGCTTCACTGGTGAATCCTACTACTAAATATTTAAATGAGAAATAACACCGGTCCTTCACAATTTCTCCAAATATTAGAAGAAGAGAGATCAGTTCCCAACTCATTCTTTGGACTCAGTATTATCTGATACCAAAATAGGATGAAGATATTATAAGTAAAATAAACTACAGATCAAGATGTAAAAATTCTCAACAAATACTAGCAAACTGAATGTAGCAACACATAGAAAGCACTGTACACCATTATCAAGAGTGATTTATCACAAGAATGCAAGGGTGATTTTGTAGACAAAAAAATCAACCAATGAAATATGCCATATTAATATAATAAGGACAAAAACAACACAGTAGGTGCAAAAAAACTATTTAGCAAAAGCCCAGTACCTTTCATGATAAACACACACACACACACACACACACACACACACACTTAAACTAGAAATAGAAGGGCACTACCACAACATGATTAAGGGCATCTATAAAAACCCACAGCTAACATCATACTTATTGATGAAAGACTAAAACTTTTCCCCCAAGATCAGGAACAAGACAAGGACATCTGCTCTTGCCACTTCCATTTAACATTGTACTGGGAGTAATATCCTAGGTAGCTGGGCAAGGAAAAGAAATAGGAGACATACATATTTCAAAGGAAAACTATCTCTATATTAAAATATATTCAATTTTGTATATTGAAAGTTTTCACGAATCCACAAAAAATCCTTAGAGACAACCAAAATGTTCAGCAAAGTGACAGAATGCAAAATTAGCATCTAAAAATCAGTTTATTTCTTCTATGCACTAGTAATGAGAAATCTGTAAATGAAATTAAGAAAACAATTCTCTGTGACTAGCATCAGTAAAAATAAAATACATTGGAAATAAATTTAACAAAAAAGTGCAAAGCTTGTGTACTGAAAACCACAAAACATCACTGAAAGAAATTAAATCAGACCTAAATAAATGGAAAGACATCCCATGTTCTTGGATCAGGAAACTTAATATTATTAAAATGATAATACTCTCCAAATGAATCTACAGAGTGAATGGAATCCTATCAAAATCCCAGCTTCCTTTTTTCTGCAGAAATTTATAACCTGATTCTAAAATTCATATGGAAATGTAAGAGATCCAGAATGTCCAAAACAATCTTTAAAAAGAACAAAGTGGGAGGACTCGTACTTCCTGATTTCAAAACTTACTACACGCCTACAGCACTCAACTCTTTGTGGTGCTGTGATGAGACTAGATATGTTGCTCAATGGAAAATAGAATTGAGAGTCCAAAAATCACCCCTTACCCGTACAGTTAATTGATTTTTAACAAGGGTGCCAAAAATGGAGTAAACATTCTTTTCCGCAAATGGTGCTGGGACAACAGTATATGCATGTGTGAGAGTAAAACCGATCACCCTACATCATACCATATACAAAAAGTAACACAAAGTGGGTGAACGACCTAAATATGAGAGGAAAACCATAAATCCTTTAGGTTTTATAAGTGTTCAATCTTTATGACCTTGGATTAGGTGATGATTCTTAGATATGTAACACCAAAAGTCGAAGTAACCAACAAAAAATTAGATACACTGGAGTTCTGTCAAAATGAAAAACTTTTGTGTAGCCAAAGACATTATCAAGAAAGTGAAAAGGCAACCCACAGAATGGGAGGAAATATTTCAAAATTATATTTGATAAAGGTATAGTATCAATAATATGAAAAGAACTCTTCAACTGAACAATAAAACGACAAATAATCCATTTAAAAAATTAGCAAAGGATTTGAATAGACATTCTCCAAAGAAGATGTACAAAAAGACAATAATCACATAAAAAGATGTTTAGCATCATTAGTCATTCCAAAAATGCAAATTAAAACCATAATGTGACATACCCGCTAAAATGGCTATAATAAAAAAAACAGACAATTGTAAGTGTTAACACGGACATGGAGGAATTGGAACCCTTGTACGCTACTGGTGGGAGTGTAAAATGGTTCAGTCACTTTGCAAATCAATCGTGCAGTTCTTCAAAAAGTTAAATATAGTTACAGTTTGACCTAGCAAATCCACTCTTAGCTATATACTCAGGAAATTTAAAACACATGCTCATATAAAAACCTGAACATGAATATTCATAGCAACACTATTTATAATAAGTAAAAAGTGGGAAAAGGGTCAGCTCTCTTGCTCTCCCCTGGTTGCTGTCTCCTTTTTCTAACTTCCTGAGCTCTCTTAAACCCCTTGGTGAGCTTGAGTTGGCCCAGTGAGTCCAATGAACAATTGCTCTGTGCTTTGTTTTGTGTTTTTATTTTGCTGTTGAGCTTTCCGGCCTAAGTTCTAGAAGGTTCAGATTAAGGCTAGATCATAAAAAGCAAAGCAGCCACCTAGCCTTCTTTGATTCTAGGTTCTCAGGCCTGCTTTTAACTTGGGGGAAAGGAATTCTCCCAGAAAGAGTGTAGCATAGCCAGGGTTAAACTCTGGAGCTCGTAGCCAGAGCTTCTTAGCATTAAGTCATCTAACAATGGGGGCAACAGTGTCCATCCCATAGTGCTACCATGCGGTTTACATGAGACAAGCATGTGAAGATCTTGGCGCAAAACATTGATGCATAACCTGACCTTTTCTGTTAACAAAGATGACATTTTATCAGAAATCAAACAGCGGATTTGTTCTCCTTTTGTTCTCCTATTGACTGGTTGTATGAACTTGACCAGAGAATTTTGCCTGTCTTATCTACCTTTGTATCTCCAGAACCTAAAAGGTACCTTGCACGAAGTGGGTACTAAGTTAATATGAATGAATGAATGAATAAGTGAAAGAATACATGAAGAGGTGTTTGCTGAATGATCTTACTTACCTCTCTCTCATTACCTAATAGCACCTTCCACATACTTGGTGTTCAGAACATATTTGACAATCAATTTTACATCTGAATGTGTAGTTGGTATTGTTTATCCTTTCCTAAATCTGTGGCCAGCTCCACTGAACTCTTTGGTTCCACTGAACTCCCTGTGAAGTTCTGAATTGGAAAGGAGGAATGCTGCCTTCAACTCAGAAAAATCTGGAGTTGTGTCCTGGGTTTGCCACTTAATAATTACAACAAACTTTTTTTTAGAAGAAAGCAAGTTTTCCACAGGTAGAGAAAAAGAAAGATGCCAGGGTGCAGGCGCCGCTATGAAAGAAGCAAAAGGGCACGTCTGAGTGGATGCAGACCAACTCAGGAGTGAGGTTGCCTACAACAGGCACTTTGAGCATAGACTGTGCCAAGCCCTAGGCTAAATATTTTATACACAGTGTCTTACTTTATCTCAACCTCTCTGAGTCATGCACTATAATTATCCCCATTATACAGGTAAGAAAGTAAAGACAGGATAGTACCCTGTTCAAAGGAATATACTTTGTCAGTGGTAGAGCCACGTATAAACCCAGGTTTAATTTCAGCTTCTAATCCATTTGAACAATTTCATGTTATGTGACATAATCACTTAACCTTTGTGTTCCTATTTCCTTACCTTTAAGAAAACTAAAATATTTGTCCTGCCTGAGTTGATTATTTCAAGTTGGGAAATACGTATATGTCAAAGCTTTTTTTTTTTAAAGATTTTATTTATTTACTCATTTATTTTTAGAGAGAGGGAAAGGGAGAGAGAAAGAGAGGGAGAGAAACACTGATGTGCCTCAGTCAGTTACCAGCACCCCCACCCAGGGAGGGAGAAAGAGAGGGAGAGAAACACTGATGTGCCTCAGTCAGTTACCAGCACCCCCACCCAGGCCTGTGCCCTGATCGGGAATGGAACCAGCCACCTTTCCATTTGCAGGACAACGCCCAGCCCACTGAGCCACATTGGTCACGGCTCAAAAGCATTTTTTTAAAAGCTTTAAATTAATGTAAACATGACTATGGTTCTCTGAAATAGAACTTCTCAACACCTTCCTATTCTGTAGGCCTACGAAACTGTATTCAATGGACACATTTAGATATATTAGGCACTTATAGTCTCAACATCGTGTTTGAGATTTAAAACTCTATTTGAGAATCAGATATTCCATACATGACAGAACATAACTTCTTTTTCCTACAAAACGTTGAAGATGTGGCTCAAATGTAAGATATACGCAGTCTGGCACAAATAATGCCCCTTTTTATTACAAAACCATAAGCATGTAGTTCTGTAACATAACAATATCCCTCTCAAGCACACCATATGACATTTTAGGTGAAATGTTCAAATTAAAACTATAAATTATTACACTCATATCATACTACACTCAAGGGGGTGTTACTTCTGCTGGAGCCGATATTTCCTAAGAGCTTATTATGAAAACCCAAATTAATCATAACAAGACCTCACCAGCCCATTCCACTCCACTGTCCCACTAACTGGCCCTGAATTAGAAACCTGGTGTGCAGTCTTGATCCGTGGGAACTCTGGGATGCTCTTGGAAAATGCCAAGCATCGCAGTCATGGAGGCAACCTGCCTTCCACCATAGAGAGTAGGTTTGACTTGTAAATTCAGGAAAACAACTGGCTTGACTCAATTGCTTAACTATATTCACAGTTCATTTTATTTAAGGCAATCATATTGACATGTGAGTTCTATGTAAATTGTGTCTACTGCATTTCTTAGTAGAAACCACCTAAATGGACCATCAGTTTATATGAACTAATAGCTTTAGTTGTTCAATTTGCTTTCTGTTCCTCTACTTTGAGTTTTCATATTGTGTATATATCTCTCCATGAGTATCTGGTGTTGGACGTAGGCCAACACCAAGATATTCTCTGAGGCCTCCAATAAATTTTCTCTCAACACATCAGTGAGCGTGTACACTACTCTCTAAAGATAAAGAGGAAATTGACAGGCTGTGGAGGGATTAAAGAGTTCAGATAAACTCAGTTCCTATGGCAGGACTTCTGGCAACTAAGACGTATTCCTCTCTGCATCAGGGCACTTAACACTTTCCCTGCTGCAGTGCAACCCGCCAGCTCAGGGCTCAGGGCTTCCCGGTTAAATGCAGTGTTGACACAGTGTCCGACACATGTCATAAGTGCTCTGTGTGTGAGAGTGTGTATATGTGTGCGTGGAGAGAAGGAGAGAGAAATGGGAAGGGAGAAAATGAAACTTTACAATTTGAAAGGGCAGAATAATAAGATTATCAAGCAAAGGATTTCAACTAACCTAGCATTCGTTTTATACCTGATATTCTGAGCACTATGCTAAACACATTGAGATTTCATCAAATCCTTGTATGAAACTTTATGCATTTGACTTATCAGGAAACCTTGTAGGTATTTTCTCTTAGCCTATTAAGTTTGACAACAGTAACAAATGTCTGAATTCCTACTCACCAGATTAGAAGCAGAATATTACGGATGTGCTAGTGTCACTTATGGATATGTGACAGTAGCAAGAAGTGACATCCTCAGAAAGAAGACATAAGCCATACGTAACAAAAAAAGTGATTATCAATATTCAAGTTGCTGCTTTTCCTCAGCCCACAAAGAAAGCTCTGTGTGTGTGTGTGTGTGTGTGTGTGTGTTTCCTGGGCTTTTGCTGTGTAGAAGATAGTAAGTGAAGGAGTGTGAATAGATATGGGTAAGGGAAATTGAGAGAAATACCAACCAGGCTATATTTGAAAGGAGTTTATGGTGTTCTGAGAGGGGGTGAGGAAGACAAGACTTAAGGAAGTTTTCCTGGGGTTGTGAAAGTATTTCCCCCTTACCATTTGGAAAATCTTTTAATTTCAGTGTAATTAGAGATTCACAGGAAGTTCCAGAGATAGAACTTAGGGGTCCCTTATACCAACTCCTTTTCCTGTTTGTTTGATTTCATTTCTTTGTTTGTTTGTTTGTTTGTTTGAGAGATGGCTCTAAAGGGTCATTTGGATGTTAGATTGGCATTTTCCCAACTGTGATGGGCCATGCAAAGGTTAAGCTTTTAATATAGAAAGCAGATACAACAATTTAAAAAAGCACATCAGACTAAATGTGGTTAATGTGTACAAAGTCCTAAAAAAGCCAAAATAGATCAGGAAATCTATGTACTGCCATACAATGATTGATATTAATAACTATGATCATCAACCACAAAAAATTAGTGTTCTCTGTTTAAGGATGCAATAAAAAAGCATGAAATAAATGTACGGATTTTACAGCCAAAAATTGGAAACAAATCAAATATTGTACAAACCAAAAAAAGTACTATAGTGCGGAGGTCCGGCCTCCACACTTCTCCAGTTACCCCGAAGGAGAGACAGTAAGGCAGAATGAGACAACTCCAGACACACTTTGGGGGTGCAGGAGAAACGGCCAGACCTCAGGGACCTGGCCGGGCCAGCTAAACCTCTAGGGCCAGACTGACTCCCTCCAAAAGGTTTCCTTTATTTTTAAAGGGTTTTCTTTTTACAAGCAGTAGAAAAAACAGATGAATACTGGCAAATCATTAATAGCAGGAGAAGACTGACTTACATACAGAGTACCTTAATTTTTTCCTGGGCTTAAACAAATGGATGGTATGATAAGGAGGTTTGCTGATCTATCTATCTATTAGCCAAAAACAGTATTAAACTACAAACTCTTAGGTCCTAGTTAATGGCTAAACATATATTTTTAAAGTCTTAGATCTCTCTGAGTTAAAGATGTATGCAGAGGTTGCTCTTTGTACCTTTGAGATTTAAAGGGAATATCACGTAGGCAAAGGCGTCCTTAACCATTAACTACATTTGTCAGGGCTTTAGATGCTACATATCTGACGACAGGAAAAGATGTGACTCTATTGTCTTGTTTAACCTTTTACTAAAATCTTTTAGTCTACATTTTTAGTTAAAGCTTCTTATTTATCTAGTCTTAGTAATAAACATTCCTGCTCAGTGATAAATTTCTAGCTTTGGAAAGAACTGTTTAGATATTTCTTAACAATGACTTCTCTTACAGCTGCTTCTGCTTTCAACGTTTAGGTGGCTGGCTTGCTAAATGGCTTAATTCCTCTCCTTAGTCCTCTCCTTAGTCCTTAGTCCAGGATGGTTTGGCTTCCTGCATTAGAATTGTTCTCTCAGGAGTGAGAATGCAAGCCGGCAAAGGTAGATTTGAGGTGGGACTGCCCATGGTCGCCTTCCGCTGTGCAGAGGCGTCCCACCCATTCTGACTGTGCCAAGAACTGGGTGTGAGCTGGTCCTCCACAAATCAGTGCTCATGGATTGTATGGCGGCCTGCAACACTATAGTAAACTATAGTACATTTAGTCAATGGAAGAATGTACATATATTAAAAATGAAAGTATGTAAACATATACATATATAATACATAGATATGTGTTGTCACAGGAAATGTCCACAGTATGTATTTATTGTTTTATGTGCTATAAAAAAAGGTCTTTAATATAACTCCAACTTTGTGTGTGTGTTTATGTGTGACTTACCAAGTGTCTTAATCTAGTTGTCAAATCTAGTGTTCATTTCTCTTTCACCTTATTTGACCTCAAAGAAGCATATGATGTAGTTAACCACTCATCTTTCTTCAAATGCATTCTCCTCTTCTTTCTAAGATACCATATTTTCTTAGTTTTCCTTCTGTTTTTTTTTTTTTTCTCATCCATCTCCCTTTCTCCTGCTCTCAATAAATGGAAAGTTCTCTGGCCTGGCATTGGGCTCTAGTTTTTTCTCAGAATTTATTGTCTCCCTAGGTGATCTCATAAGATCTTTTGGATTTAAATACCATCTAAATGCTTATAACTTGAGATTTTTATTTCCAGTCCTGGCTTTTATCCCTAGCTTCAGACTATTAAGCTCAACTTTCAATCTGATATTGGTCCTTGGATATTTAAGAGGTCTCTCTAATTTAAAATATCCAAAATAGTATTTTTAACCTTTCTCCCTACTCTAATGCATCCCTATACCTGAACTATCTCTTTACTGCCTTTTGTCTTTATGTATTAACCACATGTCCCCTCACTCACTCCGCTTCAGTCTAACTTACCCTTTTTCTTGTTCTTAGATATACCAAGTTCATTCTTGATCAAGACTTTGCATTCTGTGCTCTGCCTTCCTGCAGTTCTCTTCCTTCTGATTTTCGCCAGGCTAATCCCTTTTTGTCACTCAGATCTCAGCCACCCTCTCCGTGGAGAGCTCTCTCGTGATTGCCTTGTCTCAAGTTGCTCTCATACCCCAATAGCTCTCTACACCTGATTTTATTTTATCCATAACATGTATATTTCATTATCTGTCTCTACTAAAATAGAGCCTCTGTTTGAGAGTCTGTCCATCTTATGAACACTTATAACCAGAGTGCCGTTGAAGAGTTCTTGGCAGGCACAGAATAGGTGCTCACTTAATGTGTATGTTTGCATGCAAATAAAGTTGGAAAGGGTGTATAGCAAACAGTTGACAATGGTTACCTTGGAGTGGGGAGTAGTAGAGAAGGTAAATTATGAATTGACTTTCACTCTCTACCAAGATATGTTTCAGTTAGTTTTAAGTTATTTGAAATGAAATTGTATTCCTTTAATAATTAGAAAAATTAATATACATATTTTCAATTGGAAAAAATGGTTGATAAAGTTTTGATGCTTACATAAAACAGTTTAATTGCAAGATGCATTTATATGAGATACTTTCTTCAGGATGATAAGTTAGTAACTTGTTATTGTATATAGTGAAGTAGCTATGATTTTGTAAAAGCACCGAAACGTGAAGCCCCAGAAACATTTCACCCAGTTTTCTTTCCTTTGAACTTGACTACTGTATCTCTCGTAAATCATTCAAATTGATTTCTGCTTCAAAAGGTAACAGATCAGATCATTAGCTTCATAATAACTTATGCTTATTTTTCTTTCAATTATTATATTTTAAATTTCTGTTTAATATGCTCATCCTGAACAGGTTTATTTGGTTTTGTTATAAACATACTAACTTTCTAACATTAGCTGTCATTCCCAGGTCTGAATGTTAAGTCAGCATGTGCCTGAAAGACCTTGAACTTACCAAGTATTGCAAGTCTCTGATTGTTTTGGAACTTCTTCTGATACCTGTGGACTTAGTTCAAGGCCAGCCTTTTTTTTTTTTTTTTTCTAGTAGGATGAACAAATGGTTAATTGTTTGCTTTGGTCTCTCAAGTGCAAGACCTTACCTTGTATAAATAGTCTAGCTGCAGTTTCTGGTCAGCAGCATCCTTACCGTTCTATTCAGGTTCTCTTCCTCAGAAGTTTGGTATTAGATTTGCTAAATGATGACTATATCTTTGATCTGGGGGATTGTGATAGCAATGTGCTGCTGTTTATGGCTTATTCTTGGAATGAGGAGAAGGTAAAAAAATTTATCTTTAAATTGAATCTAAGTTCATTCAGTTAATGTTTCTTTACATTCATTGTTATATAATGAATTTGGCTTTTTGTACTTACACTAACATTTTCTTTAATTTTCTTCTCAAATTAAAAAATTAAAAATTTTTAAAGTGGTATCTTTTAAGTTATATTAACAAAAGCTATAATGGCAGTTTTCTTTTTAGCATTGGCATGTCAACGGTAATGCAAAAATGTACAAACTTGTTAAACATAACTGACAGAAATTTGTGAGGTCTCTGTAGGTTTATGTGGGCCTATGAAGAGGCAGTCTGGATTAGTAAAGATACAAGTAATAAGTGGGACCTGCAACAAAAAGAATTTCTTTCTATCACGTGGATCAAATAGACGTTCTGACTAAATAAATTTTCTCCTTCTGCTAGTTCTTTTGCATTGTAGACACTCAGCCTAAGTGCAGACAAGAGCAGCAAGCCTGCACTGATCACTCTGTCATTTTTTTCTTGTTAAAGATATTCAACCATGATGGATTGGGAAACTGCTACGTATGTGTGACATCACTTTTATTTGTATGTGTCATTTATTTATAGCTGGTTCAAGAAAGCAAGAAATACAAATAGAGTCAGATATATAGGCATAGTTTAACGTCCGATCAGCTCAAAGGGTATTCATGGGGCGGGGGTGGGTAATATGTAAATATTCTCTGTGAGGTTGATTTCCAGAGGATAGAATTACTCACGACATATCTTCAACTATGTAGATTGTTATGTGTTGTATACCTTTTACAGTATGTTCTGTCCCTTAAAATGTTTTAATTCAGGCCTGATAATTTCTAATTTTAATTATTTATCATCAAAATAAGAAAATAAAAATAATTGTTTTATGCTACGTTATTTTGCCAAGAAGGATAGTAGTTTATGTTGGGAAATAAATGTTTACATTCTTTAATAAAAACATTTAAAATTGCACGAAAGAGTATTGAATTACAATTGACGATTCTGTCAATACTTATCTTAATTTTATTTTATAAGCTAATTTCTCAAATGAGATTCTCCTTAACTATCATCACAGAATCATTATCTTTAAACTGTGAAGATTGTGAAAACTGCAATTCTGTAATCCTCTCTGTTATTCAGTATTTTAGATCTTTAAAGAAAACAATAAATTAGGCAAATTATGCTTAGAAAAATATTAATGTCAAAATGTATTTTGATCTCTATATTGAGAGCAAAAATCTTGTTGGCCTTGTTCATCCGTTTATCCTCATCCGTGGGAAAAGTGACTGTCATACAGCAGACATTCAGTACGTGCTGTGGGAGGTAACCATGGAAGGAGGGGTGGGTATCGTCGCCGTGTTCACCAACATAACGTCTTACTAGGTTAATATAGCCCATTATTTTAGTAAAAGATCAGGGCCCCATCAACACTAAAAAGTATCTATAAATTGTAGAGTTTTGAAGTTTGAAGTCAATAGTAAAAATTTTAAAACCTTGTATAAATATAAAACTGTGTAATTTTCCATATCTATTATATGTTTGTGTCTTAAGAAAAATGGGGGAACCACCTTTGGAGAATGGGCTGATTCCATACCTAGGATGTGCTCTGCAGTTTGGTGCCAATCCTCTCGAGTTCCTCAGAGCAAATCAAAGGAAATATGGTCATGTTTTTACTTGCAAACTAATGGGAAACTATGTCCACTTCATCACAAATCCCTTGTCATACCATAAAGTGTTGTGCCATGGAAAATACTTTGATTGGAAAAAATTTCATTTCACTACTTCTGCAAAGGTAACCACTTTTGCATTTATACAGCATTCTGTTTATTTTCTATTTTTTAAATATGTCAGTCTAAAGACTATACTTCAGGGATCATTTCTATAGTTTGTTATTAAATATGTCAGTCTACTTAGTTATTTTGAGGTACTTTGACTTAGAGATGTGAAAGAGAGTTACCCTAACATGAACATTCTTGGGAAGATAATCAAATTAGACATAACCTTTTGGTACTAACCATTGAAAAAGTCAAAATAAGTCTAGGTTTGTCATTTCTTAACCAGCTAATGAAGGTGAAATAGAAATTAAATATTTTACTGAGTCAGATGACACTGTATGAGTAAGACAGGTACAAACTCACTCATGGCAGCCATGTCTGCACAACGCTGAGTGTATATGGTGAGAACTTAACGTTGAACAATTGTTTTCCCACACCCATGCCACAACTTTGTTCAATTTTATTAAAGAATCAACCAGATAGTTCAGCATCACTTAGATGTCATCTAAGAGGCTCTTTTATAGAGAAAATAGTTACTGTATTTTGCTGTGTATAATGCACACATTTTTGTCCAAATCTTTGAGGGAAGAATAAGGATGCACATCATACATAGGTAGTACTAATTCCATATCTATACAAATGTTTTTAATTCTTTTATTTATGCGTATGTGTTAACTCTAGAAAGCAATAATGATATCCATATGTTCAAAAATAAATGCTAAAATTCCTTTATAATACAAAAAAACAAGTCTCTAAATATAAATAAATAAATAATTTAATTAAAAAATTAAAACGAAAATTTTTTTTCCTGAAAGTTTGGGTCAAAAACCTGGGTGCGCATTATACATGGCAAAATACGGTAACCAACATGAACTGTGTTTCTCTAAGGACATAATAGACATGGTATCTGCCTTTAAGTAAATTAAAGTCTGGTTAAAATACATCTACAAAGAACATAAGAGAGAACTAATGATTAAAAACCACTTTTTATCAGTACCAAATTAACATGCAAATAAATGCCTTAGCATAATAAAAATAGACAAATAGAGTGGTTGTGGGAAGTTTCACTGAGGAGCTGGAGTATAAATGTGGCCATAAAGAAAGGGTATAAGTTGTCTATTTATTGGTAATATGCTACAAAACTGTATGTGAAAAGGGCACTTTCCACCCCTCTTTTTAAACAAGTAGACTTTTTTTAAAATGAAACTTTTCCACTTATCATAGTATCTAATCTGTTTTTCAGCCATTTACTAGCACTGGGTCAGGTTTAATTTCTTTTTTCACATGTTCTGTTTCCTGTCAGGCATTTGGGCACAGAAGCATCGACCCAAGTGATGGAAATACCACTGAGAACATAAGCAAAGCTTTTGTCAAAAATCTGCAGGGCGATGCCTTAAATTCCCTCACAGAAGCCATGATGAAAAACCTCCAACTTGTCCTGAGACCTCCAGGCGCTCCTGAATCAAAGATGCCTGCCTGGGTGACAGAAGGGATGTATGCCTTCTGCTACCGAGTGATGTTTGAAGCTGGGTATTTAACTCTCTTTGGCAGAGATCTTACAGAACAAGATGCACTCATTCTAAATAAACTCGATAACTTCAAGCAATTCGACAAAATCTTTCCGGCCCTGGTAGCAGGCCTCCCCATTCACGTGTTCAAGACCGCACACCAAGCCCGGGAAAAACTGGCAGAGGGCTTGAGGAATGAGCACCTGGGAAAGCGAGACCACATGTCCGAGCTGGTCAGGTTACTGAATGACATGCTCTTCACCTTAGACGACATGGACAAGGCCAAGATGCAACTCGCTGTTTTGTGGGCGTCCCAAGCAAACACTATTCCGGCCACTTTCTGGAGCTTATTTCAAATGATAAGGTAACCAGCCACGTATTCAGGTTTTTTTTTCTTTCAGAAGAAGGCTGAAATTCAACTCTTAAAAAAAATCATAAGCAGCTGTGACTGGCAAAAGAAGCAGAACTTCCCAGGGAAAGGAATGCACTGGTGTAGGGTCCATTCAGGCCACCTGGACCCAGAGACCTTGCCCTTAACCCCAGGCTGTTCGTCATGACACCAACTTAAGTCCATGAATTCAGTCTTTGTAATCATAAAAATATGTTTAAGTGACTAATGACTTATGGACAATGAAGGGGCAGGGCCTATGCCTTATTCATTTGTGCATTAACAGCAGGTGTTTTCACTCAATTAGTTATTTGTCTTAGTGTTATTTTTTTAAATGTTTATTTATTGATTTTTAGAGAGACAGCAGAAGGAAAGAAAGAGAAAAATGCCAATTTGTTCTTTCACTTATTTATGCATTCATTGGTTGTTTCTTGTATGTGCCCTGATCAGGGATTGAACCTACAACCTTGGCATATCGGGAGATATCTTTAACCAACTAAGCCACCTGCTCAGGGCCTTTGTCTTACTGTCTACTTGGCCAAATATCATAGCTATGGATCCATTATTCTTGATCGGATTTAGCTAGATTTTGCCTTTCAAAACTGTATGTAGCTAAAAAGAAATGGAAAAAAAAACTGTATGTAACATTATTTTATATAAACGTGATTTATTTCCAAAGTGTTAGTGTTTTGGAAATTTGACATTCAAATAGTTTATTGAATTATTCCGGTTAAATTGGATGTTTAGTATCATGTAGACACAAAATTACTATTCCCTGGAATTGAAAATACAAATTTCCATTGATAGCTGATAGTTTTATGCCTGTAATACAAAAAAATATTGTCAAAACAAATTCAGATAAAAAAAAACCATTATCAATCTGTCTCAAATGCCCAATGTCTTCCAGAGTTTTTACTTCAGAGAGCTCTGTCCAGAACAAAATCCCATATTTATAGCAAGGTTGCAGCATCAATTCAATGTCATGTAGGTAATAGTAGCCATTTTATGGTAATCACACAAATACATATCAGATATCAAACATTTCTGAGAATCAGTGACCTGTAATCACATCATGTAGATTTCTTACCATGGCACTGAGGCTCCAGTAAAATTCAATGCATTAAAGTTTACTTTGACTTGCGAAATGAAGTAGCATTCATTTCACAAGTCAAAGTGCTAGAACGATTATAAATGGAAAAGCTGTTGTTCTACCTGAAATTGTGGCATGGATTTTAGGAGTAAATTTAAATTTCCATTTGTAATTTAGCCAGTACCTTACAATTGTTATTTTAGATGCAATTTTTCTTGTCAGTTACTATGTAAATGACTAATTTGACCATTTAATCTTTACTAGAATCATTTATAAAAATCTAGCCAGTTGTACTTCTCCTTTGCTATTCTTGCTAATGTGCCAGCACTTACACACAATTACAAAATAAAGTTAAAAAAGAAAAGGAAATATCCCCTTTCTACCTTTTCTCTGGTTTTGATCACCAGTTTACAAGATAGGGGGAAAGCCTGTGTATTTGCAGATTTTCTGGTATAGAAAAAATTTATTTACTGTACATCTTTTCTTTCTCTTAACTTTTAATAGGAGCCCTGAAGCAATGAAAGCAGCTACTGAAGAAGTGAATAAAATACTAGAGAATGCTGGTCAAAAAATCAGCTTTGACGACAAACCTATTTGTTTGAATCAAACGCAACTGAACGACATGCCAGTCCTAGGTATGCACACCTCACTACACTACATTGCATTCACTGCTTCCTACTCACACTCATTGTCAGTATGTGTTATGCATTTGCTTTTTAAGGCATAATGCTAGGTGTTTCCTATGTGCTATTTCTTTCGATATTCACAGAAACCCAAGATCAGGGACTATTTCCATTTCTATTAACAAGTAAGGAGACCGACACGTAGAAGCTCAGTTGCTGTCCAGCATGGAATTGTGAACCAATTAAACACTGATGTGGGACTCTAGACCCCGCACTCTCAACCACTTCTCTGCACTTCATACTCTGTCTTTTTTATTACTCTTACACTGATTTCACAATTAATTGGGCACATATTATTCATTTTCATGACATAAAGGGAAAAAAAGTACCATTGAGAAACCACAATTAGCCCTGGCTGGAGTGTGACTCAGTGGATTGAGCTCTGGCCTGCAAACCAAAAGGTCGCTGGTTCAATTCTTGGTCAGGGCACAGCCTGGTTGCTGGCCTGGTCCCCAGTTGTGAGTGTGCGAGAGGCAACTGGTTGATGTTTCTCTTACACAGAGATGATTCTCTCTCTCTCTTTCTCCTTCCTTTCCCCTCTCTCTAAAAATAAATAAATAAAATGTAAAAACAAGAACTTGCATTTAAAAAAAGAAACCACATTTAGATGCGTGGGCTGGGTAATGGGATTGAAGGTTTTTATTATTTTTGCTTTTTTATATTTTATAGAAACACACAAAATGTATGCTTTTATAGTAAAAAAGTTTTCTTTTTGTTTTTTATATTTTTAAAAAAGATTTTATTTATTTTTTAGAGAGGGGACAGGAGAAAGAGAAAGAAACATCAATGTGTGGTTGCCTCTGGAGTACCTCCTACTGAGGACCTTGCCCGAAACCAGGACACCTTAGACATGTCACCACTTCTGGGGGATCTTACTTTTCTCCTTTGTAAAATAAAGTGCTAACAGGTTATGATTTTACACACACTCATGTGAGGCTCACCCTGAACATGACAATGAAAAGGACAGAGGCTGGAAAGTCAGGCTAGACCTCCTTAGGTTGGCGTGTTTTAGCTACTCATGGGGTGATTCTTTTTGTCCCTGTACGTCTTTACCAGGCAGCAGGGCCTTGCCGTGAGGCACTAGACAGTATAATGATAAAAAAGGGGTCTTGTCAACACTGAATTGAAGCTGCATCAACCATCTGGCCAAATAGTTCTATATTCAAATATTATCAGTACGTTAAATCTCAAAAGTGATAAACTTTGAATAATTCACATAGAAGTGATTTACTGATTTTGCCAATTGTATTAGATGTCTAGTCACATGTATAAATAAGATTATTTTTCCATAAATTTATGAAAGTCTACCTCTGATTGACAACCGAGAAGATTATAACTTTATCAAAAGATTACTATTAACTCAGATTATTAGATTAAAAAATACATTCGGACACAGCTGAGTCATTGATCACAGCACAGCAGTAACAGAAAAAAGCCAGGATATTTGAGTCTAGCCAGCTTCCTACAGTCTGTTCAGCTCTGTGTTTTGGGCTGCTGGGAGTATTTCAGATCCTATATTATGCGGCCTTTAAATACTTAATTTGTTCTTCTTTTTGCCTTCCCTCCCTTCCTCTCTTCTGCTGCCCTTTCTCACCTCCTTTCTTCCTTCACAAATATTTAGATAGTATCATAAAGGAGTCTCTGAGGCTCTCCAGCGCCTCCCTGAACATCCGGACTGCTAAAGAGGATTTCACTTTGCACCTCGAGGACGGTTCCTATAATATTCGCAAAGATGACATCATAGCTCTGTATCCTCAGTTAATGCATTTAGATCCAGAAATCTACCCAGACCCTTTGGTAAGTGCCTGGGATATCAAAGTCAATACCCAGGTGATATCTATCTGGATTGAAATAAAGAGGAAATTTACCATTACAGGATTGATTTGATTATTGAAGTTATAGGGATTGTATCCTTTATTATGTCAAATATTCATATATTTTGGTCAATCTGGATGATGGTCTGAACTTTTCATTTTTTTCTCTGATATTTGTCATCACATAATCTCTGTTAGATTATATTTGCGGTTGTGATAATAAAGCTTCTGCCTTTCCTTTTCCTTGAAAAGTGCCTGCTCCCAAATCCAGGAAATTAGCGGCTTCTAGTGTGTTATCTGAACACTTCTTTCTAGTTCTGCCTAACTGAGGAACTCATCACCCAGGCAGAGTAGGAGTTATCTAAAAACTTTCTCGTTCCTACCAGTTCTTGTTAAACTCTTGTTCCTTGTTACTTTCTGAATCATGGTGGGGTATTTGTTCAATTACCAACAAATTAGATTAAAGAAGAAAATTATTCTTTGGAGCTTCCAGGTCAAAGAACAGATACATTTATTTAAACCTAGCTTACAGGCTTGTTTTCTCTGGATTTTCATTGCAGACATTTAAATACGATCGCTATCTTGATGAAAATGGGAAGACAAAGACTACCTTCTATAGCAATGGACTCAAGTTAAAATATTACTACATGCCTTTTGGGTCAGGAGCAACAATATGTCCTGGAAGATTATTTGCTGTCCAGGAAATCAAGCAATTTTTGATTCTGATGCTTTCCCATTTTGAACTAGAACTTGTGGAGAGCCACGTTAAATGTCCCCCTTTGGATCAGTCCCGTGCAGGCTTGGGCATTTTACCACCATTAAATGACGTCGAGTTTAAATATAAATTCAAACATTTGTGAATACATGGTTGGGAAAAAGAGGAAATTAGATCATGTGACAAATTGTAATGTCAACACTTCTTTGTCCCTTTGGCCAGATGCATGTATTGGTGGGGGAGCTGATTCGGCAGGTTCAGTTCTGTTTGCAGATACTTGCTTATGAATCTTAACATTTTGGTGATGGTTTCCAGAAGCTATCTCAGACTGCGTTAATGAAGAAAACTGGTTTCTAGAAGCATTATCCCACATTTTTATTTAAATAAGTCAATGAATGTTCATGTAGCTTGGGACTAAACTTCATTATTTTCAGAGGAAAAAGTCTTTTATTTTCCAGAATGAAGATATTCCAATTGGCAGAATATTTTTCCTAAGGAAACTGCTTTGTTTTTATAAAAACCAACAATCGTGAAAGAGTTACAAATTCACGTTTTAGTGAAACTGCATGAATTTTTGTCTAGAAGTGGAACTCTTCAGGTGTAGATGTATATTATAAAGGACATTTGAAAAGATTAAATTATGTTTTTTAATGAAAAGAAAATATTGTTCAGCTTTCCTTGGACCCAGTTTTCAGGGATTTAAAAATGATGATCCGTTGTTCTGAAAACATTAAAATGGTTGTAATATTTTCCCTTTATGCTTTAATGTACTCCTTCTAAAAACTCTAATGTCTATGTCAGGTTTCAACGATCTTATTTATACTTTCATGTGATTCTTTGTTAATGAGAAGATTTTATTTTTTCAGAGAAGGCAGGTTTTCTGGCATTACTAAACATGCAGCGATGAGAAGAAAGGAGCTCTCATGTGATATGTTTTACAATTAAAACTGGATGAAAATAAACCATTAAAAGTTTTGGATATGAAACATGGAGTTCATTAAATGTAACTTGACATTGTATTCTATTTAAATAAAATATTTTTTATCTTTATAGAACTTGTGGAAAGAAACATAATTTAAGCCTGTATGATAGTGTTCACTGGGTACAACAAAGCTTTGGTAAAATATTTTAAGTGTTGGAATTATCAGCTATAATAGTTGTTTTAAATTATAAGAGGATGTTTAGTTAGAAAGTCACAGAGGTAGAAGAAGTGGCTGTAGAAGAAACGGTCTCAGGAAACCAGTTACAGAGGGAAAGGAAGGGCCCTTGAAGCTCAGGAGAAAGAAGGAGGCAAAGACAACATGCCTGGGGCAGGGGGCAGGGAAAGATGCAGGCACACTCCAGGAGAGCCGCTTCACCTATAAAATTTTAATTAATATTCCTGTATGTATTTATAAATTATGTTTACCTTTTATCTTATAATACAAATATTAAGAAAGCATTGTAACATTTGATTATTTTGAAATGATCTACCTTTCAGAAATAAAAGTGTGAATGTGCATGTTAAAAAAATTTTTTTTAAAGTGGCCCAAAGGTTTGTCACAATCAGACTTATAGCAATGAGAACGACAGCCTGGTTGTGGGAAGGGACATTATTCAAAGTATTTAGAAGAACTCAAAGAGCAGTGCAATAGGGCCTTTTGGTGGCTTCTCAATGGTTCATGTGGGCAAGTGATTCTCCCTGCCTCCAAGTGGCCTTTGGGCATTGGCAAAATGTACAGTATTAATCACATTTATTCTGTTACTTGCAAGAAAGGTCAAATCTTGGAGTGTCCACTGTGAGTGACAAAAAGCAGATGATGCATTTGAGAAACTTTCCCTCCTCTCAGGGCAGAAATAAATAATGCAGAATGACTTTTAGAAAATGCTCATTTTACCTGGCCTACTTCTCATGGGGCTAAGATTTGTCCCTGGGGCCATGCAGAGAAAGCCCAGTTTCTTTTGGGCATGGCAGCGCTTCGCACAGGTGAAGATGGCTCTGGAGTTTGCAGCCCTCGGAGCCCACACATCATGGTTCTTCTTGTTCTTGTCCCTTCGTCCCCTTTAATGTCCTACCACCACCACCTCATGTGCCTGCCTCAGGTCCCGAGAATCCAGTTTACCTTCTACAAGTCAGGATACTCATCTCTGAGCTTGACAATTACCATCTTCCTCTTTTAGAACACTAAACAAACTCAAGTCCTAATTTTAAAATGAATGTCTAAAGCCAGCCCTCAGTTCTCATTCACTTTTGAGGTTGGAGCAATTGATCATCTGGTCAGCCAGGGAGTGTTTCCTGTGAGGGATGTGTGGGAGCATCACGGGGTCTTGTCTGTCCTGTAGAACATCCAAGGTCACTGAGACTGTAGTCACAGGGTTCCCAGTGACTATCTCTGTCACAGTGAGCAGCCAATGTTGAAAATCCCTGCACATGCAAAATGTCAGCCTTGTGAATGATCTAGAAAACCTAAGAACTGCTGAGCTGCAGAATGGGGTGGGCAGGCAGACTGCAGATTTCAGGCTATGTGACGGGGGCTGCGCCAGCTGTCAGAGCAGTGGGGAATCTTCCCTTTACAAAAGTGTCCTGAGAAGGATGGGGAGTTGTCCAAGGTCACACAATGAGTCTAGGAATAACCAGGACCACAACTTAGGGGGCTCCATCTCTCTGAGTCTCACACACACACACACACACACACACTCTCCCCTTCCAAGGGAAGGGATGAAAGAGGGGTAGGGAGAGACAAGGGCACAGCTAGGGGTGCAACTGAGCAGATGGGCCAACACGGAGGGGATGAGGGCCCTCCCCACTCGGAGTCAGCCCTACCCTGCCCTCTACAGGAAGCAAGAGAAGCTTCAGGCACAGGAGGAGAACCTGAAACGTTAGGCTAAGGCTGTGGAATCACTGAAGAAGGACGCCCTGGAGAAGAGGGCAAGGCTGCCAGGGGTATTCCTTCCCCTCCTCAGTGTTGGGATCTTCAAAGTCAGGAATCTCCAAGACACTTTCTCTGCCCCATCTGCCGCGATCCTAGCCTTGGTGGGTCTTCGGGTCCCCGAAGGAGGAAATGGTAAGGTGAGATGAACGACTCAATACACTCTCAATGGGGTGTAGGAGGATGGCCAGACCTCTGGGCCCAGACTGACACTCAGTGAGAATCTTTATTTTTATAAAGAAGTTTCTTACAATCAGTGTGAGAAAACACAGGTGCAAGTTGCAAATCATCAAGGCAGAAAAAAGCTCACACATGAGCAATTTAGAAAAAATACAGAACATTTCAGATTTCACTTACGAGAACAAACGGTTGCTTTCAAGTTGAATAGTCTGAGTTAGATAGTTTTTAGTCAAGGACATTCACTATCTATCTTTCATGGGGCGGGGGGTGGAGGGGTTGGCTCCTTGAGCTTACAAGTGTTAATTGTTCAGGGGCCGTTGCTAGGGGCAACGACCTTCTTCAGCGTTTGGCAGCTGTCCTGCTTAAAACTTAATTTCTCTTTAATGCTTTCATGGGCAGTATCAGTTAGGGTCTTTTGTGGTTAGTAAGTCATTCTATGCAAAATCATAAGAAATTGTGCCAATCTTCAGTAGCAAAGTGCCAATATCTAAGAATTCTACCACCAATTATTCAACAAAAGCAAGCATGTAAAGGGAGATGTATAGGAGAACTGCCAACGTCACTTCTGCTGTGCAGATGCATCCTCTCCGTCCTGACTGTATCGCGGATTGGGTACAGGCCGGCTCCCAATGCCCATCCCCACCCTTACACACACTTGCCCCCACTCCTTGCCCTCGAATGTCCCTTACCTGCTATTGGGTCACCTTACTGGACCTCCTGTTCTCATCCATACCTGCCTCTCCTCCAGTTCCCCTAATATTGGCATTTTCCTCTTTCCTAATAGCACTCTTCTCCTTCTAAGGACTTTTCCATCCAGTTTCTCACTGTGTCCTGGGAGGTAAGCTAAATTGCTATTGCAACCCCGACTGCAGAGTGTTTAGGAAATTTCATCAGAAAAGGCTGGTGCTCACCAGCTCCTTGGTGGTGAATCTGTGAGCAGAGGCCAGGTTTCCAGACCCCCGCAGACCCTCAGCTGGTCCTGTCCCCTCAGCTGCCCAGCGCTGCTCTTCATTTCTCTCCCACCTCCCTCCCTACTACCATCTGTCTTTCCCAGGGCTCTCAGTTCTGACACCACCACCAACCTGCCTCCAGAAGTCATCACTGGGGACAATAGCTGGGGTCACAGAGTGCATGTAATATGAGGGGGAAAAGGGTGGCAGACAACCCAGGTCCATCCCCAGACTCGCCTTTGGAGCCAAGCAGAAATCTAGGAGGAGGGATCCTTCCATTCCTGATTAGATTCTGCCCCCCAGCTCCCTCCTTGGCCCCTGCTGTCCCCTTCCTGTGGCTTCTCCCATCCCTTCTCCCCTCTCTGTGCATATGTGGTGTGGGGAGCCAGCAGGGAAAGCAAGAAGAGTTGGGGAGTCAGTGACAACCTGGGCCCCACTTCTGACTCCCTATCATTCAAGGACAAGAAGCTAAGAATGCTTCCCTGTGAAGGTGAGAGAAGCTGAAAGACTCTTCTCCCTTCCCCATGCCCTAATGCCATAATGCCACAATGTGGTGGCAGCTGGGAAGGGATGGATGAAGTCAGGAGGCAAGAAGGACACAAAGACCCCCTTCTTCAGCAAAGGCAAGAGATGGGTCAAGTGAGGAACTCAAGCCCAGAGAACCCTCTCCAAACCTAGGGGTGCTGGTGGGTGGGACACGAAGGGGCCCCTCAGACTTTAGTGCACCCTCTCCCTGCAGCCTCTGCCAAGCCGTTCTAGGCAGGTCAGGGTGCAGGTGCAGGAGGACACATCTTCCCCCAGGGCTGTCAGTCCTGTGCTTCTGCCTCTCTATCTCTGCCCATGGCAGTCACCATGGTGACAGGGAATGTCCCTTTCCTCTCTGCAGGATTCTCAACGCTCAAGGAAAACACTAAGCAGCTGAGCTCCTGGGACTCCCCCCACCACACCCTGCCCCGAATGTCTTTCCCTGGGGAGGGTAATTGAGGGAGGGCACAGGGTGCTAAGCCCCAGAAGGGGGAGCCTCTGCGCCTGGGGATGGGGGACTGGCTAGGCGAAATCATGGGAAGGTGGGCAGAGCTGGGGGGTCCTTACCCAAAGCTCGTGAGGGTGGGCCACGGCAGGCTGCTGGGGAGGGGCAGAAGGGCTTGCCCTGCAACAGCTGACCGCTGCTGAGGACACGACTGGCCCTGGTCTTAAAGGTTCAAATATTCAGAAGGTTAACAATATTCCCCTCTGATAAACTACAACAGCTTTATTCACTATTCATTTCTTAGAAAAGCAAAATACATTCACTCAGAAATTCCCATCATACCTCATAAAATTCATTAAAGGTTTTTAACCTTGCTATTTCATAGTGCCATGGAATTATCACTTACACAGGTTTTCAGATCAAGAAAATTAAACTCATTTAGATGTGGTTTAAGATGAATGAAGTTCTATTTTACCGCAAATGGTTTGAAACTAAATTTCCGGTGTAGTTCCCGAATCTATTTCACAACTTGCTGGAGGCACCCACACGTCTTTGCGCATCTTTACTCCTGCAGAGCACGAGCTGGCTTCGGCGGAGCTGTAGGCGAAAGGCGTGTGTAGATGGAAAGCTAAGATTGGTTTTCACATTTCTGTGTTTACTTTTTAAAACATGTTATTTATTGATTTTAGAGAGGAAGAGGCGGGGAGAGAGGAACATTAATTTGTTGTCCCACTTATTTCTGCATTTATTGGTTGATTCTTGTACGTGCCCTGACCAGGGATTGAACCCTCAACCTTGGTCTATCTCCACAATGCTCCTCCAACCAAATGAGCTACCTGGCCAGGGCCTGGTTTTTACGTTTTTAGGTGGTTGGGGCAAAAATCAAAAGAAGAATATGTCTCGACATACAAAACGTCTATGAGTTCAGATTTCCATGACTGTAAGTAAAGTTCTGTGGGGACACAGGTGTGCCTTTTATTTGTATCCTTTGCTAGGGCTGTTTTCACGATGCAATTGCAGTGGAGATCACGGCGCAGCGAGAGCCGCCGCTATTCACTGTGGTCCTTTCCAGGAAATGTCTGCCTACCCCAGCTGTACAGTCATCTCAAAACCTATTTTATGCTACCCTTTTCCCAACTTAAAAAAAAGCACTAGTGCATGAGATCTTTTTTCACCTTGAAAAAAGCATGTGAGAGGACTATGTTTAAAAAATACAACAAATATGATTTTCTTGTAAACAATCTTAACTTAGAACTTTATTAAAGGCTAAATCATTTTATTTAGGTGAGCTCTTTATTTGAAACAAGGGCCTACAATTAAGAAAAATTTATAATAACCTGTTGTAAGATCAAATAGGCCTCAAAGAGATATATGTGTGTGTGTAATGTGTGTGTGTAATGTGTGTGTAATGTGTGTGTAATGTGTGTGTATGGCTAAATGTATTCGGGGTTACTGTGATCCAGGTCCAGACTTAAGCGTTTCCCATGCATCATCTGATCCTCATAAGAGTCCTCTGAGGTGCCTGCCACTCCTGTCCCTACATTACAGAGGGGAGAGTGGGAACGCCAGCGAGGTTAAGTCAGTCACTGACCTAAGGTTACGCTGTTGGCAAGTGGCAGAGCTGGGAGTGCTGGAACCAGGTTGTTCTGACTCCAGAGCCAGCATTCTTCACTCTGCGGCGAGTCCAAGTGACAGACTGTCTTGACTCAGGTCATGGAAGATTGCCTACAGTAAACAAAACTCATGATGTCATTTCTGTCCCATAGTTTCCACTGTTTGGGAGCATCATCTGGCCAGAGGACGAGGCCACCACGGCGGCCGTGCTCAGCGGGTCTAAGGCTGCCAGGAAGCTGAGGACTCCCAACTGGCAATGGCCCCATGAGCCTGCGAGGGGCAGCTGTATAATCACACACAATCTGCAGTGTTAAACTGTGACCTCCTGCCCCCCAACACAGGAAGGCATTCCTCCAACTCACCAATAGCTTCAATTGGTTAATCCTGGAATTAACCAGTGCTGTTCCTCTAAAATCAGTGTTCAACTTCTTGGAGCTGGTTGGGATTATGGCTCCTTGGGACTGGTCTCCTTAACAGATAATGGGATGCCAATACCACACTCACCAGCCTGTTCTCCACCACATTGGCTGATACCAATTTAGACACTAGTGACATCAAGTCATCTCGCAGCACTGATGCTTCAAGGACCATCACAGATCATTCACAGTCATCTAGTCTAAAACCTCATTTGAGTTAGGAACTGACATCTGGTGAAAGAACTAATTTTGTTAAAAAGTTAGCACAGCAAATTATGGGCAGTTCTGACCCTAGAAACTTCCTGTTTGCACAGCAAATGCAGTAACCACTGAATTGACTGGTCTACTTTTAACATGAGGAGCTTCGCTCTCCAAGCCAGAGGCATTAGGTTTCACAGACTCCACAAAGTCCATTTCTTCAGCTATCAAGTTATATATGACAAAAAGCTTAGAAAAAATAAAACATTTTCATAAACTTTAACATTACAAACATTAAATATTTGTATATTTACAAATCTCCACCTTTATTGAAAAAAGTGTGCACCAACAATGTCTGCTCTCCTCAACTTCATTTGCCAAAGAATCATTTCCAAGTGAAAGTTACTCAGCAGCCTGTTGCAAAGGTGATTAGAATATAGATACGACACAGAACAGTCTTAGAGCAATCGAGCATGCGCTAAAGGAGGGCAGGGGTGGGAACTGGAAGGAAGGAAGGAAGAGTCTGTGAGGGAAGGGAGGGCTTACAGGGGAAAGGGCGAGCCACGTCCCCACTTGCTATTTTGCAAAATTCCAGCCCTGGGAGAAGGTGAAAGAGCACAGCGAAGGCTTCACTTCCATCTCAGTCCACCAGTTGTTCGCATGTTCTCACATTCACGTTTACAACAAAAGACGGTTTGAAAAGTGATTTCAGTTAGAGTTTTTTATTATGATGTATTTTTCTTTTAAGTTTCTCGATTTGGGCCTTTATGTGGTTGCTCCAAACCTTTGCAGCGGAGAAAGGACTTGAGGCAACCAGGGAGATGCCGACAGGGTATAATCTTCCTCACTGTCCCTGACACTGCATCGAAACATATATTTTTTAAATTTTCTGGCAGGAAAAAAAGTGAAATTCACTTCAACTCCCCTGGAAACAGAAATAGTTCTCTTACAACATAAAAATATATACGTATCGGGAGATATGCACAGGAAACTCATTTCCTTCAGAGGGTTTTTTTTTTTTTAAGTGCATTGGTGAGAATGTGGTTAGGGAGAAGTTCTAAGAAACATGGTGAAAAGCACAAACTGAGGTACTCAGTGCTCCAAGTAACACAGTGTGTCTGTCAAGGGCTGGCTGTCCCTGAGGAGGGAGCTACCTGAGTCATTTGAAGTGTGAAGGCAGGTGCCCCTGACTGTGCTTTGGTCACAAAAACATGACAATCACACAGAGTCAGCGGCTTCTCAGAAATGTAGTTGAAAGTGCCTTTACTTCATCAGTTTTTTGGAGTGATTTCAGGGAACAGCAGCTCCCCATGGAGAGTAAGTGTGGTTGAGTTAGCGCCATAGCCCACCAGAGCTCCTAATTGGTATCTTACACACAGTAGGAGCTCCAACATCTGAGGACAGCAATGAAGTAAATAAATGAGGTATTTGTGTGGAGGTGTTTTGCACTCTGTGGTCTCTGTTTTTCTCAGTCCAGACTCCAACAGGTTGTCAGTGCTTTGTTGGCTGTTTGCTGGCAGACTTTTTTGCTTCTATTGATCTCCCACGCTATTTAAAATATTGGGAAAGAGTTACACAAAGAATCGAGAACACAGCTGGCCTGAGCTCAGGCCCACATTGCGTGATATGGCCCGTTTACTATTTGCTAAAATCAAGTGGAGGAGGGGAGGGTGTCAGCTTTGTGCACAGCTGAGCAGGCTGCTGATGGATCTTAGAGAGACCAAGAGAGGTGGGCAGTGTCAGACACAGAAAGCAGAGCTGAGGCTGAGCAAGCATAAGACAGAACTTTTCTCTTTCTGTTCAATCATTAATGTACTGCAGACTCTATATTTATACTCTATTTCATTATGAAGTTTTAGAAATGTTTGGCCTGCTGAGAGTCTGGACCTACATGTGGTTATAACCAGGCCTTTGTTTGTGGCATGATGAAATAGTCTATTCATTGTGCGGTTTTCTAGGACTGGAGGATGAAACTGAGAAGTCAGCCATCTCTTAGATTTCTGGTCTTATTATAATGAGGTCAAGCTACTTGCCTCGTAATAACTAAAGCTGATTGACAAAGAAATAGCATCAAGATTTATGACTTCATTCAATTCTACCATGTTAGACAGTGCTAATTTATAAGTAATATGTTCCAAAGATTCACTTGTAAATAAAATATTTAGGATTCAGAACATATTTTACTGAAGAAACTACATTTTAAGTGGGATTTAAATACCCAGAGAAACAAATAAAAGCTAATTTAATCCATAACATCACATGGGTCATTCTGTTTTGAATAATTTTATAATGTGAAAGAAGAGGGAAAATGCTATTGAAATATGAATATTTTAAATCAACTAAGAAACAATTTCAATTTACCTTGAAAACAGATGTCTTAAAAGAGATGGGAGCCCTGGCTAGGTGGCTTTTGGTTGGAGTGTTGTCTTATACAACAAAAGGTTGCAGGTTCGATCCCCGGTCAGGATGTGTACAGAATACACCCATTGATCATTCTCTTTCACATCAATGTTTCTCTCTCTCTCTCTCTCAATGTTTCTCTCTTTTTATAAAATCAATAAACATATCCTCAGATGAGGATTAAAAAATAGATGAGAGATGGAACATTAAGATTGTGAAGAAATGACTTCTGGTCAAGATAGAGGAATAGGTAAGCATGGTTTGCCTCCTTGCACAACCACAGAAAAAATAACAACTAGACTACCAAACAAACATTGCCCAGAATTATTAGAAAATCAAGCTGTAGGGAAGTCTGACAATAAGGGATTAAAGAAGTCACATTCACTGAGACATCTAGGAGGGACAGAGATTTGGAGACACACAGAGAGGTGGAGAGGTGCAGATACGAAGAATGAGCTGTCCCACACCCACGTGTGATAGATAACTTGGGACACCCTATCACCTAGCCCAGAGTTCCAGTACCAGGAAGATAGGTCCTCATAACTTCTGGCTGTAAAAACCAGTGGGGATTGGGGTGGCAGAAGAAACCAAGAGATTCTCAAGTCTCTTCTTAAAGGGCCCACAATGGACTTAGGACTTAGGCAGACTCACTCCCTCTGGGCTCCAGCACTGGGGCAGCAGCTTGAAGCACACTAGTGGCATACAGGAATAAATAGAAGAGTCTGGCATCAAGGTGAATGCCGGGGGACAGATTCCTCCTGGACAAAACTCCAGAGGCCAGGCAGTATCATTATCCCCTATCTGAACCCTCCCCCAACAGAGCCACAGGGTGGCAACACCATATTGGAAACTCCATCAACCCGGTTCACACGGGTTGCCTTGCCCTGGCAATTAACTAAGGCTCCACCCCATCCAATTTACTGGTGCACTTTTCTACAATAGGCCATGCTACTAAGATAGGGAATCAAAGCAGCTCTCTCAAACACATAGAAACAAACACAGGAAAGCTACCAAAATGAAGAGACAAAGAAATATGACCCAAATGAGAGAAAAGAAGAAAACTCCAGAAAAAGAACTAAACAAAATAAAGAAAAGCAAACTATAAGATACAGAGTTCCAAACACTGGTTATTAGGATGCTCAAGGAACTCACTGGATACTTCAACCGCATGAAGAAGACCCAGGCAGAAATGAAGGTTATACTAAGTGAAATAAAGGGAAATTTACAGGGACACAACAGTGGAGTGGAAGAAGCTGAGAATCAAATCAATGATTTGGAATACAAGGAAGAAGAAAAAAAACATTCAATCAGAACACCAAGAAGGAAAAAGAATCCAAAAAAACCCCAAACAAACCCAACATGAGTAGGCTAAAGAACCTCTGGGACAACTTCAAACATACCAACATTCAAACATTCAAATCAGGGGGGTGCTGGAAGGAGAAGAGAAAGAGCAAGAAAGTGAAAACTTATTTGACAAAATAATGAAAGAAAACTTCCCTAATTTGACGAAAGAAATAGACATACAAGTTCATGAAGCACAGAAAGTCCCAAACGAAATAGACACAAAGAGGACCACGCCAAGACACGTTATAATTAAAGTGCCAAAGCTTAAAACGAAGAGAGAATCTTAAAAGCAGCAAGAGAAAAGCAGAGAGTTACAAAGGAGTTCCCATGAGACTGTCAGCTGACTTCTCAAAAGAAACTTTGTAGGCTAAAAGGGACTGGCAAGAAGTATTCAAAGTGATGAAAAGCAAGGACCTACAACCTAGATTACTCTATCCAGCAAAGCTATCATTTAGAATGGAAGGGCAGATAAAGTGCTTCCGGGACAACATAAAGCTAAAGGAGTTCATCATCACCAAGCCATTATTATATGAAATGTTAAAGGGACTTGTTTAAGAAAAAGAAGAAGATCAAAACTATGACACATTAAAATGGCGATAAATTCACAACGATCAACAACTGCCTCTAAAAAAACAAACTAAACAAACAAGCAGAAACAGAATCATAGATATGAAGATCATTTGGAGGGTTATCAATTGGGAGGAGGAATGGGGGAAAAGGTACAGGGATTAAGAAGTACAAATTGGTAAGTACAGAATAGCCAGGGGAGGTTAAGAATGGTATAGGAAATGGAATAGCTAAAGAACTTACGTGCATGACCCATGGACATGAACTAAGGGTGGCATTGTCAGAGGGAAGGGGGGTGGTTACTGGATAGAAGGGGCAAAAGGAAAAAAAATGGGACAACTGTAATAGCATAATCAATAAAATATATTTTAAAAAAAGATTGTAAAGGAGTTATCTAGATTCTTTCAAAGGAAGTGATTTAGAATAGTAGAGTCTCCAAGTTATGGATACTTAATTATTTTGTAGCAGAGAAAAATAAGAGGCAGACAGTTATTTCTAATTTTACCTCACAGCTCATTTATTTTATTTATTTTTCTTACTAAAGGTGAGAGATGGAGGGGAGAAGGCCAATGGAATGTGAAGGAGAATTTGAGGCAGTGGGACAGACCCATGTATTAGTTTGCTAGGGCTGCCATGAGAAAATACCATAGTCTGGGTGACTTCAACCACAGAAATTAATTGTCCAAGATCAAGGTGTTGGCAGGCCTGGTTTTTCCTCAGGCCTCTCTCCTTGGCTTGCTGATGGCCATCTGCGCACTGTCCTCACGCAGGCCTTCCTCTATGCACGCACATCACTGGTGTCTCTTCCTCTTCCCAAAATGAATCAGTCAAATGGGGGTATGGCCTATGTATGTGACCTCATAAATGAGGTCTTTAATTGCCTCTTTAAAGTCCCTATCTCCAAATATAGTCACATTCTGCAGGTTAGGGTTTTAACATACGAGTTCGCGGTGGGGTACAATTTGGTCCATTCAAGTGAAAGAAAACAAGCACCTTAAAGAGGCTGTAGCGCCGCCACTGAGCCACGTGAAGAGGGCACCGCACAGAGCGGTGGTCGGGAAGAAGAGAGCTGGGAGCTTTTGCATGGGGTAGCTAAAGAGGCTAAAGACTAAAGAGGCTCAGTTCTCATCCCCATGAATTTTCCTTTTTCCTGTGGGACGCTAAAACCTAATGCCATCAGACAGGATCCACGAAGGGCACTTTTATCTTGAGCAGGAAGCTGGCTGAAATGGCTGTGCAGCCCCCAATGAGGGCACACTGCCCAGTGTGCATTTCAGACATGGCGAGCAGAGAGCAATGGCCAGGGGATCCTCTCCAAGACCGCGTGATCCAGGACCAGTTAAGGAGCTCGCCCACCCCACAGAAGGTCTTCCACGTGCCTCGCAGGGGGATTTCAGAATCGCTGCAGAGCAGTGACCACTGTGTGTCTCCCGCTCTTCCATGTTCTAAATGAGACTGTTTTCTTGCCTTATTCTACCCCTACTCCACCCTGGTTCATCAGTTCAATTGTGTATTTTTAAAATTATTTTAATAATTATTGATTTTTTTTGAGAGAGAGAGACAGACATCAATGTTTTTGTTCCACTTATTTATGCATTCATTTGTCGCGGATTTCGACCCACAAAATCCGTGGGGGGACCGCCCCAATCGCGTGAATCAATCTTACCCAGAGATACGCTTGGAGATGAGAATCTGGCAGCCACGGGTCTTTTCCTCCATCTCCATTTCGGGAAAAAGACCTCGTGGGTTGCTTAGCCAGGGCTTTTATTAGAGGCATTAAGACACATTTACATTGGATTGATTATTCATGGAATTAAGCAGAACAGGGGTAAGATTACTCACAGCAGGGCATCAGGATGTAAATTCAGGTCCGGTGGCAGACAGGACCAGGTTAAAGTAATATGCAGGGGTCAGCAAGCCAGAACTTTTTAAGATACATCTTTGCCAAATTCCTATTAGAGAGTTCCCATTCCACAGACATGATCCACACTTGCCCACACAGGAATCACACGGAGCTGTGCTCAAAATGTGTAAATTCTTAGGACTGCGTGTTTACACGCGTGTGGAAATCACTGCCACATTCATTGGTTGATTCTTTTATGTGCCCTGACCAGGAATTGAACCCACAACCGTGGCGCAAACTAACAATGCTCCAAACAAATGAGCCACGTGGCCAGGGCAAGTGTGTGTATTTTCAATTCATAGATCTCTAGATCAGAGCAGGCTGTCTTGATGGAGTCTGTGCCAGGAAGTCCCCAGACTTTCAACTGGATATAGGACTCATGTGAGTATATTCTGTCAATGTGAATGGACTTTTTACAAGGTGATCAGAGTGTGGATTGTTGTAGAGATAATGCTATGTGTTCAATGCATTCCATTTCTTCATCCTCATCCTGGAAACGTGGGAATACTACATGTCCTGGCTCCTCCTGCAATTAGGTTGGGGTCACATGACTGGCTTCTACCTAACAGTATGCAGTCACAACTACTGGAAGCCACTCCTGGCTGGGCTTTAAAAACCTTCTTCAAGACACACCTTTTGTCGTTTTCTTTGCCATGGTGATCCAGTATCATACGTTGGAGATATGTGTGCAATGGTGAAGGGCTGCCTGACTTGCACTGGATGTTGCAATCCGTGAGAAATAAATATGTATTATGTTAAGTCACTGAAATGTTGGCATAACCCAGCCCTTTCTAATACTGAAATTGCCTCACTTTTTAAAGGATTCTTCCCTTGTTTGTTTTCTTTCTGACTGTCCTTGATAGTTACTTTCATAAAGATTTTTTCTTTTACATCCCAGCCAGTCCCATGTGCTAACTCACTCCTACTGTTCTACTACATAGCTTGTTCTCCAAAACTCTGGAACAACTTAACAAGCAGCTGATCTGAGTTTTTACTTCCCAGAGCTCAGCCTGCGTCTCCATGTTGCACACCACTACATCAGAATCAAAATCAAAGTCAAACCGGTAGCCAGTCCATGAGGGTCACCAAAAACACTGAAATGCAGGAACATGAAGAAAAGTGAATTTACCAAAACTCATTTCAAGAATTCTTTTATCAGTTTGTGGTGGAGGTAGGAATGAGACTCTCAAGGGCACATCCCAGGAATGGCTTTGTCTGCTCAGTTGCTTTCTAGGGAAATAAATGGGCAAACCTAAGACCTGGCTGATCTGCCCAGATCTTGGAAAGAGAACTTGAGAACCTACAGCAACAGCTCTTTCTCCCACTCAGTGCTCAGCTCTCCTACGAGAACAGAGGCAACAACTTGATTTGGTCTGACCCTGACCGTTGTTGCTTTGTGGTCAACTTATTAATTTGTTCACTCTCATGTAAGAATAAGAAAGATAGGATAATTATCTATACGTACCCAGACCCCTCCCCACTCCTGTGTAAGCAGGTGATTGCAAGACTGTAGGACCTCAGAGCAAATCTCAGCCCCACTTGGTTCTTTGTACTTACACCTAGGTAGTAGGTCCCTTAGGAGCTAACAGGTAAATGTTGTAACTCCCCAGAACCTGTAGCATTCATGCATCCAGAATGACCCCCATTGAACTGCTGGACTAACCTGACATTCGTATTTTAGTCTGACACCTCAGAACAAGGCAAGGCAAAATTATGAAGTGAAGTTTGTCTTTGGTGGCCACTTCCTCATCTCACAGTGTCCGCCTCTTGTTTATGAAAGAGTGACGGGCCACTCAGTGCTCGGGCTGCCCCAGCCATGGTACTTGGTGGCTTATGAAGATGAAAAGTGACACAGGGTAGATCGGACCTGCCGATACCCGTGGGTGACCGTGACCCAATGCGTGTATGAATCTCATACTGAGACACGCGGGGAAAAAGAGACCGGGGCACGTGGCTGATTCCTCTCATCTCAGGAAAAAGCCTCGTAGCTTGCCCAGCTAGGGTTTTTATCAGGGGCATTAGCACACATTTACATTGGATTGATTATTCATGGGATTAAGCAGAACAGGTAGGATTACTCATTAGCAAGGCATTGGATGTAAATTCAGATCCGGTGGCAGACAGGACCAAGTTAAAGTCATATGCAGGGGTTAGCAAGCCAGAACTTTTTAAGATACATCTTTGCCAAATTCCTATTAGAGAATTCCCATTCCACAGACATGATCCACACTTGCTCACACGGGAATCACATGGAGCTGTGCTCAAAACGTGTAAATTCTAGACCATGTGTGTTGAAATCACTGCCACAGAAAAGACCCAGTCCCTGCCCACAAGGAGTTCAGATTCTAGTTCAACAATTTTAGAAACCCAGGAAGATCTAATTCCAACACCATGTCTACCCAAGTGAGGACTTAAAATAACATGACACCTTTGGCGGGGTGGGGCGGGGAGGTACTTAAAATGTAACCTCTAATTGCAAAATAAACAGACTCCATCCTATATTAGAGGAATTTAAATGACGGATGGTGGTACTTTTATAGGGGGTAAAGGTGTCTTTCTAAGGTGCCACAGTGAAGTCCAAAGACAAATGTACTTTAGAGACCAGCCCTGATTCAGGGGTACAATGGTTGCCTTTTCTACATGGTGGCTCACTTACAAAACAACAGAGTTGTTTTTTTGAAGCTGTTTGCCTTATTTTCAAAACTCCTGTCCCTACCAACCCTCATGTGCCATAAAATTCCTGCAAAACAACCCTGGTTCTCACTGCTCCAAACTATAAACTCTCATTGGATGTCTTCCAATGCTGATTCAGGTTTTTGAAACTGTGGCAGGAGATCTGGAGTCAATAGTTGTTTGCAAAGTACGCACCTTGGCACCTTGATTACCTCTGGTGAAATGTTGTACTCGTCAGTGTATCTCTGGTAAGCCAGGCAGCCTTTGCATCTGAAGTCATTTAAGAGCAGTGGTGAAGCTCATCGGGAAGAATGGACAAAACTGAAATCTTGCCCCAATATGGCACACTTAACATCCTCCCCCCACACAGAATCTAAGTAATGCTTTATATTTATACAAAAGAAGAGCATGGAAAAAGTGTTTTTTGATAATGAAAAGTCTTCAGACTAGATGGCAAATTAAAACTGATGCAAGCCAAAGGACTTTGAGAAGAAGAAACAAGAGAGCAACAACAATGAAAGATTAAGTAGCCCCTGGGCACTTAGAGATTTGTTTAAACCATCTAACCTTATAAATGCAACTGTAACATATAATTCCTCCATAAAATATGCCTGCAACGTGAAGTAAGTTAGAGTGTTGACATCAGGCTGATGGCCAGGTGTTGATTCACTCGGTAAATTCCATGGTCCTGTACACAAGTGTCAGTTGGCTGAACCACAGAGTACCGAGTGTTACGGATGGTGGGAGACCTTTCTGAATATCCAAAATTGTGCTGGCAAATCCTTAAAAAGGTTTCTCTGCATCCCTCTCATAATGATGGAGCAACGACTTAAGGAGGAAAAGGTGATGATGATTCACAGAATAAATACATCCTTGACCTCTATTTTTATTGAGGAAAATTTAAAGAGGTTCTTTTTAAAAAAAAAAAAAACTTTTTTAAAAGATTTTATTTATTTATTTAGAGAGGGGGAAGGGAACAAGAAAGGGAGAGAAACATCAATGTGTGGTTGCCTCTCACACGCCCCCTACTGGACATCTGGCCCACAACCCAGGCAGGTGCCCTGACTGGGAATCAAACCGGTGACCTTTCAATTCACAGGCTGGCACTCAATCCATGGAGCCATACCAGCCAGGGCATTAAAGAAGTTCTTATACTCAAATTTATTCATAAAATGTACAAGCTGGGTGGACAAGATCATGTGATAGCTCTTCAGTATTTCTGAGTGAAACTGATAATTATTTTAAAAAATGACTTAACCTGGATGAAAATAATTTGATATTTTTGTAGGAATCCAAGGAAATATTTCTGGTCAGAATATGTTTATTTGTGTCAGATGAAAAGATTACAAAAGGATTTCCTATACACAGACACGCAGAGATATACTCACACACTCATACACACACCTGAAGAAGAAAGAAATTAAAAGAAAAAGAATGTGAAAGAAAGACCCTGAAGGGACCAGCGAGGGAAGGTGGGCTGAGGCAGTTATGGATGACACGTCCGTGCTGCCCACACTCACAGAGCCTGTGCTGTAGGGCATGGCCGCTCCTCGTTAAACACAAGTCGTCCGCGTAATTCCAGTAAGGTGTGCATGACAAATGAATTTCTTTAAGAGAGGAAATGGATAACTAAAGCAGGGAATATATTCAGAATTTCAAAAAGCCTTCGATAAGTTTCAAAAAATTAATCATCATGAAATTGTTACAGGAATAATTCTGCTTGAACACAAAGAAGGAACTTGCTTGAAATAACCAATCAACACAGGTACCACAAATGGTGAAGTGCTCACACACTGTAGGCTTTTTTAAGAAATGCAACTTCTCATTGTAATGTATTGTTTAAAACAAATAAACAAAATACCTAGCCATAGAGTTTAGGGGTTGTATTTATGCTATATAACAAATCACCCCAAAACTTAGTGGCTTAAAAGAACAAACATTAACTCATGGTGTCTGTGGGCCAGGAGCCTAGACTACTTTGCTGGTGCCCGTGGCCCAAGGTCTTGCGTGAGGCTGCAGTCATTTCGGGGCTGGACTGGGGCTGAGGAAGCTGCCTCCGGGCTCACTCAGGTAGTTGTTGGCAGACCTTAGAAGTCTGCACCCAAGTTCACTTGTGTGGGCATCTCCCCTGGGCTGCTTCACACCATGACAATTGGCCACCCCTGGGGTGAGTGAGTCATCTAAGAGACAGAAAGAGGGAGTTGCCAAAATGGATCCTGTAGTCTTTTTATAACCCCATCTCAGACGTAATATCCTGTTACTTCTTCTGTATTCTATTTATTAGAAGTGAGTCAAAAATTTCAGCTCTGGCATAAAGACGTGAGTACCAGAAGGCAGGGATCATGGGGGATCATCTTAAAAGCTGTCTGACACAGTGGCTGGGAGCCTGGACTCTGGAACCGTAATTCCAGCATTCACTTCTCTGCGCTTCCACTTACTGGCCTCATGATCTTGATCTCTCTGTGCCTTGATTTCCTTACCTTATAGAGCTCTTAGGAGTAAACGGGGGCTTAAAACACTGCGTAGTATTAAGTAAGTCTTACAAACATTTTAATTGTAAGTGTTTACTTCATCCCTACGTTTCAGAATGTGGTGGGGATAAAAATGAGAACTTTCTGTGATCTGTACTAGTTTACGTAGTGGAACTATGTTTGTTTAAGGCCTTATCCACAGAGGGGGTGGGGCTGAAGAGAAAATGATTTAACATCAAGAACAGCAGCCTCTACATAGCTCCCCAAGCAGAGAACAGCCAAGGTTCCCCTCATTGCCAAGGCCTGCGAGGAAAGGGAACACTGGACTGGATGAACCGAAAATCTCACTATGCAAAGTCCTACAAGTCTAAATTCTCAGAATCTGGAAAGCAGAAGCTTTGTCCTGTTTCTGATGGTTCTCTCATTCTATAGGGGAAACTAAGGGGTGGGGAACCTCTTGACTTTGCCCTTCAGAAAGAGTATGTTTCAGAACTGTTCATTTTAGCCCAAGGTTACAGAATTGTGATAGAACAAAAGCCAAAGTAAATATATCTTTGCAAGTCATTATTGACTTTAGGGTACAGCTATGCCTCCCTGCCAGGCCAGAAAACCATGCAACTGCCAGCAACGAAAACATGGAGAACAATCTGTCAGGCTTGAAAGTGTAGGAACAGGGGAAGTCAGAGAGCCACCTCAAACTTCTTAAAGGGGATTGGCCCAGAAGGCACAGAGTTACATCTTCCAAACTATGTCTTCAAATCACAGCAGTATGAGAACTTTAATGATTTTACGACCCTTCACTGCATCCATCAATCCACACGTTCATTCAGGAGAATGGATATACAAATCATCTAGAAGTCACTGTTATTAATGAGGTTTAGTGATGGAAATCTCAACATAAGGAATTCTGTTGAGATTTTCATAGATGAGACCTCTTGATTTGTTAAGTCAGATGGAGCCTCAAATGTATAATTTCATCTGATAGTTTGAACTGAGACTAATAACAATAGTAAGGTTGTTGCATGATTCTTATGCATTAGGCACTGTGCCGAGGGCTGTCATGGACTGTCCCATGTGACCCTCACAAGCACCTTCTAATGGATGTATTGTGTGGATGTATTGTGTCTTTTTACAGAGGAGGAAACTGAGACTTAGAGAAGTTAAATAACCCAGTTCATGACTAAGTAATGGTCTGAACCCTGCAGGCTCAAATGCTGAGCCCCGACCGCCTTCTGTTGCTGTTGGTATGAAGGGAAAAGCGGAGCTGTTTGGTAACAGTTGGCTGGGGGATGCGAACACTTTTCTCTTAGTGCCAGGGCCTGCGCTGAGGATGCACTATTATTGCTTTTGGAATGTCTGGAGACCCAGCAGGACCAGATCCCTAAAGACCAGCACTAACATGCAAAGATATTGGGAAACCAAAAGCTATATCTCAAGTCACTAGCCACTGATTGGATGGTGAAGGAATTCTTTCTGAGAAAGAAATCTGAGGTATACAACAGGACTTGACAAAAATACTCATGGGGGCCCTGGCTGGTGTAGCTCAGTGGATTGAGCGCGGGCTGGGAACCAAAGGGTCCTGGTTCGATTCCCAGTCAGGGCACATGCCTGGGTTGCAGGCTAGGTCCCCAGTGCGGGCCATGTGAGAGGCAACCATACATTGTTGTTTCTGTCCTTCTCTGTCTTCCTCCCTTCCCCTCTCTCTAAAAATAAAAAAAGTAAAATCTTAAAAAAAAATACTCATGGGAAGAAAGGGGGAGTGCTCTCTTTTGTTCCTGTCCCAGGCCCTCCATGAACAGAGCTGGGGGAGAATACAGGGAATGGAGACTGGGACAAAGGCGTCAGAAACACAGTTCCGGACTAACAGTGCTTCACTTTATGATTTTGACTTTCAATGGTGTGAAAATGATACACAATCAGTGTAAACTCAACTTTAAATTTAAAGTTTTAATCCACTCATTTACGGATGGCCACTTAGGTTGTTTCCAGCACTTGGTTATTGTAAATAACGCTGCTATGAACACTGGGGTGCATAGGTTCTTTTGGATTGGTGTTTCAGGGCTCTTAGGGTGTAATCCTAGGAGTGGATTTGCTGGATCTAAAGGTAGTTCCATTTTTAGTTTTCTGAGGAAATTCCATACTATTTTCCACAGTGGCTGCACTAGCCTGCACTCCTACCAGCAGTGCACTAGGGTTTCCTTTTCTCTGCATCCTCTCCAGCACTTGTTGTTTGTTGATTTGTTTATGATGGTCATTCTGAGCAGTGTGAGGTGGTATCTCATTGTGGTTTTAATTTGCATCTCTCTGATGGCTAATGATGCTGAGCATCCTTTCATTTGACTATGGGCCATCTGTATGACCGTGGAGAAGTGTCTATTCAGCTCATTTGCCTATTTTTTAATTGGATGTTTGTCTTCCTGGTGTGGAGTCATGTGAGTTCTTTATATAGTTTACAGATCAAACCCTTGTCTGAGGTATCATTGGCAAATATGTTTTCCCACATGGTTGGTTCCCTTTTCATTTTGGTGATGGTTTCTTTAGTCGTACAGAAGTTTTTAATTTGATGTAGTCCCATTTGTTAATTTTTTCCTTTACTTCCCTTGCTCTAGGAGATACATTGGCCAAAATATTGCTGCATGGGATGTCTGAAGTGTTACTGCCTATGTTCTCCTCTAGGACTTTTACGGTGTCATGACTTATATTAAAGTCTGTTATCCACCTTGAATTTATTTTTGTGTATGGCATAAGCAGGTGGTCTAGTTTCATTTTTTTGCATGTACTTGTCCAGATCTCCCAATACCATTTATTGAAGAGGTTATTTTTACTCCATTGTATGCCCCTGCCCCTTTTGTCAAATGAGTGGATCAAAAACTGTGGTACATTTACACAATGGTATACTATGTAGCAGAAAGAAAGAAGGAGCTCCTACCTTTTGTGACAACATGGATGGAACTGGAGAGCATTATGTTAAGTGAAATAATCCAGGTGGTGAAAGACACACACCATATGATTTCACCTATAAGAGGAAGCTAAAGAACAAAATGAACAAATGAGCAAAATAGAACCAGAGGCATGGAAACAAGGAACAAACTGACAGTGACCAGAGGGGAAAGGGAAGGGAGATAAGGGTGGAAAGAAGGGGAAAGGACTAGTCAAGAAACACATATGAATGACCCATGGACATGGCCAATGGAGTGGGGATTGATGGGGGTGAGGAAGAGGGGGGTAGGCTGGGTTGAGGAGAGCAAAGGGGGAAAAATTGGGACAACTATAACAGAACAATAAAACATTTAATAAAAAGATAAAATAAAACTAATTAATGCTTTAAAAAGTTCACAAAAGATCAGAAAAAAATACAATAAAATTTTGAGCTTACCTGAGCTCGCGATATTTGATATTTGGTAAGATACACTCTGGTGATGTTGGACACCAGCTATGCTGGCAGCTCCTGGTCAGCCCCCTGATCGTGCAGGTAAACAGCCCACACTCTACAGTGGATTCACCATGTTGGATGATTGTGTCCAACTGTAGGCTAATGTGTGTTTAAGGTGGGCTAGATTAAGCTATGGTGTTTGGTAGGTTAATTAAATGCATTTTCTACTCATGATATTTTCAAATCATAAGGTATTTATTGGGATGTAACCCCATTGTAAGTCGAGGAGCATACCTGTCTACAGAGCTGTGTGATTAAAAATCTCTGTAAGATGAGACCACAAAGCAATTCTACTTGTGGTATATTCCCAGTGAGGACATGGTGAAACAAGGCTTGGTGATTGCAATAAAAACTCCCACTCAGAAGAAGAGTCCACGCAGCAGTCACTGCTCCACAGCACAGATGGAATCTCACCAGGCAGGTCTTAGCAGGCTTTCTGCCCTGTCGGTGAGGGTGAGTGTGTAGCCCCTCAAGTAGACCTTGAGCTGGCTCTCTGTGGCGAACCCCTTCTCTGTGTTTTCTGAGGCCCTTGGATCCACCCTCTGACCGGATGTTCACTGTCCTCATGGTCATATCTCAAATGGGCTCCAGGAAGTCTGTGCTCCTGGAAGGCTATTAAGGCCAGTCAGGTGTTAAAGGTCGTTCAAGTTCAGTTAGGTCCTGATGTTGTTCTATTTTCTTCCATGTTGAGAAGGCTAATATGCAGAGAGAGACAAGGCTTAGGCTGACAGAGAAGGGACAAGTGGATATAAAAGAAAAGGTCCTGCCCAGGCTTGTGTGGCTCAGTGGATTGAGTGCGGGCCTGGGAACCAAAGGGTCTCTGGTTGATTCCCAGTCCGGGCACATGCCTGGGTTGCAGGCCAGGTCCCCAGTGGGGGGCGCCTGAGAGGCAACGACATATTGATGTTTCTCTCCCTCTCTTCTTCCCTTCCCCTCTCTCTAAAAATAAATAAATAAAATCTTTTTTAAAAAGCTTACAAAGCAAGTTTGTATAACCTGTAGCTCTAAGATGGAGCAGTTTTGCTCAGGCTGTTGTTTGTAACTTGCCTATTTTATCTGTGAAGCCTAAACATCACAGGCTATGCGAACTTAATAGCAGCTGATTAACTGCTATTATTAGCTGGTCCTCAGATGTTAATTAAGAGACTAGGTTGAAAATGAGAATAAGCATTAATTGTTTATTCATGTATATAAAGCACAACTACCAGACCCTGAGAGATTATTTGTGGCATTCAGTATTACTTTTGGATACAAATATAACAATTACTTGCTTTTGGTAGGATTAATTTTTCTTCATATCCAACCACCCATGAGGGTGGTTGGTTTTCACATTGCCACTTTCCTCTGCCCCACCCACCCCCACCTCCCACCCTCAGTCCTACCCTCCCCTTGGTTTTGCCCATGGGTCCTTTATAGTGGTTCCTGAAAACCCTTCCCTGCACTGTCCCCTCCCCCCTCCCCTCTGGCTATTGTTAGATTGTTCTTAATTTCAGCATCTCTGGTTATATTTTGCTTGATCTATTAGAACAATTGAAAAAAATGGTTCAAGCATGTAAAGTCATGGGCTATGCTGTTTTTGTTGGTAGCTTAACTGAAGCTCAGAAACAGAAAACAGCCCCGGCTGGTGTGGCTCAGTGGATTGAGCACTGGCCTGTGAACCAAAGGGTCGCTGTTTAGATTCCCAGTCAGGGTACATGCCCTTGTTGTGGGCCAGGTCCCCATTAGGGGGCACGCGAGAGGCAACCATACATTGATGTTTCCCTCTCTCCATCCCCTCCCCTCTGTCTAAAATTAAATAAATAAAACCTTAAAAAAAAACCCCGAAAAACAAAACTTTTCTCTACACCCCAGCCTCTAGTTCACCTTGGGTTCATCTTACATTGGTCACACATTAGGGTTTATAACTGTTTAAAACACGTATCTCAAATAAAGCAGGAAGACCCAAAGTTGGTTCTATTGAAATGAGTTCATTGATTTGATTTTATTTTCTATCCTTTGTTCTGTTCACCTTAAAATGGTATACTTTTCAAAACTTATGAATAGTAGATTCACACAATAAGGTGGTCAAACTCATAAGTATTTCAATGAAGACAAAGAAATCTCAGTAGAAGTGAAGCGTGCATTCGTGTGCATATTAGAAAGCTTAGAAATGGCAAGCATTTTGGTCACTGAAGAGCTGTAAGGCCTCCAAAATCAACAGAAGCCAGTAGGTTATATACAGAGCTTGTTCAACTCTGGACCCAATAGTCAAGATCAAGGCCATTTTCTGAGAAGAGCAGACCTTGAACAGTATTTATCAAGGTCTTTTTATTTTTTAACAGCACTACAGCTGTTGGGAACATTGAAACCAAACTACTCCCATGTAGCCTTGATCCTTTATGTATTCTACTTTTTATGTTTCTTTCTTTCTTTTCTTTTTTTTTTTTTTTAGGCTGAGGCAGTTCTCCTGCCTTAGGTCCACAAACTCTAGATAAATAGCATTAAGAAAACAAACTACAACGCTGTCACCACACTTTCACTAAAACCCCAAACCATTATGTACTTGGTAGGGAAAATGCTATTTACAACTTTAAAGGAAGGCAAATATCGTTGAATGAACTCCCTACCTTTTTCTGGAGGACCTCAATTGGTTTGACTAAAGGCCTACGTTTATGGTTAGAGACAGAAAAGAGGTTCTGCCTAATCGGAAGAGTTTGGAACTCTGGGGACCACTAAGCTTCAAACAGGGAGCATAGCCTGTAGGTGCAGCAGAACAGGAGGCCAAGAAAAATTCTCTAGGGGTGAACAGGAAGACTTTTGGAAATAAAAATGTTGAGTGTTCTGTTAAAGTTGTTTCTTTTGCTGAAATACTTTTTTCTCTCCCCACGCAATCTCCTTTTAGTAAAGCTGACTGCTGAAAGAAAGAAGGTCTTGTGTGTGAAGTTTTGTTTTTGCTGGGATTTGCTTTTCTAGGAGGGCAGGGTGGGAGAGGAAACTGTAAAAAGTGCTTGGGTTTGGCATCTGGCAATGTCGTATATTGGCCAGGAGACATAGGCGGGGCAGTGGGTGACTGTCAATCAAACTAATTAAATAGAAGCAAGGAACTTGGGGCCAGGATGCTTGTGAAGATGAAGTGAATGTGGAGCAATGTTGGGAAGGGCTTTTGATCTCCCGAGGACATGGAGAAAAGTCAGGGCCAGTCTCATCTAGAAATTACAAGGAAGGAAAACCATAGCTACTGCGGGTAGAAACACTTTCTCACCCTCTCTCTAGTGCTTTCCCTGCCCCCCTCGCCCTCTTTGGAAGGCGGGTAGTTAACAAATAGGTACATATCTTTACATAACCTAATTTTCTCAGCCTTGGGAGATGTTACTTCATTTGATTGCACTTCACAGGTGTGTCTTTTACAAATCAAATGCAAAACCCTCCACCAACACAGATTCCAGCTCACCTGACTGTGGTGGTCTGGAACGACCTTCAGTACTCACAGGTGTGCCTGCATTAGCTTCTATTTAACTTTATAAATGAAGACATTAGAGCTCTGAGTGGCTTTTTCAGGTCACTCAGGAACTAGTGGCAGAGTTAGGGATTAAACTGGGATTTGACTCGAGGGTAACGTTTAATTCTTCCAGGCTACCTGGAAGTGCCTTGGGCCCCTCCCTGAAAAACACACTTGCTTACTACACTGGGGCCCCGGGTGACTTCTGTGACTTACCATCTAAAAAGCTCAGTCTGACAAACATTAGTGACTCTAATTGTTTACTGGTCCATGTTCTCGTCCCTTAAGAAATAAGTAGGTGGTTTCAAAGAAATGAATGACCTTTGCCTTATTATAATTCTCTTTTCATTTTTCAGCATTTGTTCTTCATCAGAGTCAGTTTTCTTGGGTGAATGTTCTCCAGAAAATAGCACATTGCTGTTCCTTCCATGGAAATTGCAGCAATTAGGAAATACATATGCTGAAAATATGGGAAAGGTTAATTATGTGGAATTTAGCAACAAGAGGGAGAGAATGACAAGTAGGCTGCAATTTAAATGCAATGAGATTTAAATAAAATACTGGAAAAGTAAGAAAGCCAGTTAAATGCACGTTAACATAGATGAGATGCTAATGACAAACGCAAGCAACTGGAAAATTTGAAGATGAGAGGTCACAGTGAGGAAGGACTGTGGAGGTCGTTAAGGAAGAAGAGGCTGAAGAACAGCTCATCGTGGCTTTTTCTGACAGTGGAGGGTGAAAAGTCAGAGCCCAGAGCGAGGAGAGAATTGCAGAGTGGAGAGCTCGGGCAATTCAGGTGTCTAAACAAAGCACGTCAGAGGCAAACTTTGACTCCGACTCCACTAAGGAGCAATAAAGAGGGAACTATGAAGGCATAAGTGTAGAAACATTCAAGCAGAAAAACTGTCCTCTCTTATATCTCTGTGAGGAGGGGAGGAGGGAAGGGAGAGAGGGACACAATTAATGAGAATAAAGCAGACAAGACTATTTTAGGAAATAAAGAGCTGAAGGAAATTATGAAGAGTCAGTAAGAAAAAAGATTGTTGGGGATGAGGGACTGTGTGAAAAAATTGAAGGGATTGAGAAATATAAATTGGCTTTACAGAATGGTCATAGGGATGTAAATTACAGCATAGGGAATATAGTCAATATATTGTAATTTCTATGTATGATTCCAGGTGGAACTAGACTTACTTGGGGGGAGGGGTTCTCAAGTTAACTAAGTGCCTAACCACTATGCTGTACACCTGAATCTAATATAATATTGACTATCAACTGTAATTGAAACATTTTAAAGAAGAAAAGATATTGTTTTAAACGAAGAGTCACAAAGTGACAGAGTGGCAGGGATTGTTGAGTTTTTTAGTGATAAAAAGACCTAAGAGAAGTGACTAATTATGTAATCAGAACACTCAATGGCACGGAGATTACGACAGACATTTCACACTGACTCCTCATAGTACACACAGAGAGAATCAAAGAATTGGGAGTGGAAATAAGAATGAAATAAAATGAAAGCCTAAAACAGTGAGGAACAAAGAGAAGATTTTTTTAAAATTTAGAATAGAAGAAAAATAGATCAACCATCTGGAGGTTAATGGGAAAGGTACAGTAGTTAGTGGCTACACTATGCATTATTTCATATAATTCCCATTACCTTTGTATCAAATTTTGGTCAGTATAATCGAGGAACTAAGGCATAGAGTTTTAATGCCTTGACTGGCTGGTGAATGGTGAAGTCAGCGTCAAACCCAGGCCTGTCTCCAAAGCTTACCCTCTGCTCCCCTTAGCATATTGTGTTAATGAGCATTAACAGTTTTTGAAGACTTGACTTTAGTATACATTAAAAAAGAATATTTTTCCACATACCTGAAAACATCACACTTCACAAAGCCAATAATTATTTTCAATATATCCAGTCTGTATTTTACAAGTTGCCCTCAAAATATCGTTTATAGCTGGTCTTTCCAAATCAGTATCTAATCCAAGTCACACTAGTCTAACTGTATTCCTTTCCTCTCCCGTAATCTAGAAGAGTCTCTTCTTTTCATGACACTGAGCTGTTGTGTAAAATGTTTTTCTTCTGAATTTGTCAGATTACTTTTTTTGTGGCAGCATCAACTTATTCTTCTACGTATTCCCTGTAAGCTGAAAGTTACAACTAAAGGCCGACAGATTCGTGTGGAATGCTGTAGTTGAGTACATCACAGGTGACAGTATGCACTCCAGGCCATCCGTGTCATCATGGAGTAGGAGATGCATCACACCTGCATCGAAAGTAGGAGATGCAGCCCTGGCTGGTGTAGCTCAGTGGATTGAGCGCAGGCTGGGAACCAGAGGGTCCCGGTTCGATTCCCAGTCACGGCACATGCCTGGGTTGCGGGCCAGGTCCCCATGAGGGCCATGTGAATGGCAACCATACATTGCTGTTTCTCTCCTTCTCTTTCTCCCCCGCTTCCCCTCTCTAAAAATAAATAAAAAAATAAAATCTTAAAAAAAAAAAAAGTAGGAGATGCACCATATCTGGTGTTCCGCCAGGGGTGCCTGGTTTGGCCAGTGAATTAGGAGGATGACAATGGTCCCCCCTCATTGCCCCTCTTCATGTGCAATCCACTTGATGAGAGTGCAATCCACTAATAATTTTAACATCAACTCGTAATCCTTGCCTGAGTCAATAATTTTATGTGGGACTGCAAAATGTTGATTTTATATGTTTATCATCATCTATGTTTGTTAGCTGGCATTTTTCTGTAAAGTACAGCTTTCACTTTATCAATGAGGGCTATTGGTACTCAGGAGTATGGGGCTTACTGGAAAGGCAGGATAAATATACTTCCCTCTACTTAACAGTTTTCAAAGTAAGGAGTGGTTTAATGGCTACCTCAAATGGTGACAAAGAGATTTTAATAACTCCTTTGAGAATAATGAAGGACTTATGGGGTTTTATAGATTTGATTTCAGTTAAATTTCATCTTGATGCTGACATGGTGCCAAATTAGGCCAGTGGGAACTACTTCAACCCAGCTTTTGAAAAGAGAGGGAGAGAAACATCGATGTTTGAAAGAGATACCAATCTGTTGCCTGTCACATGTTTCCAACTTTGGGACCTGGTCTGCAACCCAGGCATATGTCCTGGCGGGGAATCGAACTGGCAACCTTTCAGTTAGTTTGTGGGCCAGTGCTCAATCCACTGAGTCACAGTAGCCAGGGCTTTTTAAAAAGATTTTATTTACTTACTTTTAGAGAGGACGTAAAGAAGGGAGAAAGAGAGGGAATAAAACATCAATGTGTGGTAGCCTCTTGCGTGCCCCCTACTGGGAACCTGGTCTGACTGGGAATCAAACTGGTGACACTTTGGTTTGCAGGCCGACTTCCTGGTTAATTTTAGTGAGGAATAAAAGACCAAAATAAAAGTCTTTTATAAAAGACCAAAATTTGGGTTGAAAATGGTAAGCACGGTTTAAAAAACAACTAGACTCCATTGATTTGTTGTTCCACTTTATTTATGCATTCATTGGTTGATTTGTGTATGTTCCCTGACTCGGGATCAAACCCACAGCCTTGGTGTATTGGGATGAGGCTCTAACCAACTGAGCTATCTGGCCAGGGCAACTTTGCCCTCATCATGATTTTTTTTCACATCACTAAATATTCTATGAAACATTTTGAAAATAACAACAGTATTATGTGAAGGCACCAATCTATTCCGTAGAGTAGATCTGTGCCTATGAAAATTGTATTGCCTGCAAAATTTTCATGGACTAACCTATTTATTAATGCTATCCTTTACCAGCTATTCCACAGATATTACTACATTGAATACATTTTTAATAAGAATTCTCAAATTTTCTTATCAGTAAATAGCCCCAGAAAACCAACCCAAAAGGAAGAGAATAAACAACAAAAGTTGTATCTTCTCTGGATTTATTCAGTGGTTTCCAATGAGTTGTATCATTTTTCTATCTGTAACTCCATCAGAACATCTTCAGGCATGTTATGTTGGTTAGCGCTTAATTTTGTGAGAAAGAATCAGAATTAGAAACTGAAGGACTGCATCGTAACCTCCTTGTTCTGGAGATGAGAACACTGGGACCTGAAGAGCTGGTGGTAGAACCATGACAAGGAATTGAGGGCATCCCACCTTTACGCCAATTGCTCTGTTTTCCTTTCACGGCCCTGCCACTCATGTTTCTATGAGTGGACCTGGTGGTTGTAGAGCTGCACGCACACTTTTGGAAGAGGGAAAGGTGAAGTTTAAAGTAGAATTCATCATGGTGAGAAGTGGTGACTGCAAAGATATAAAGAACTCAAGAATTGAAATCTGAGTAATCACAATCTAGCATAAAAAAAGGAAAAAGAGTAAAGGAGTAATTTGGCGGCAGTGCATCAAAATGGAGAAAGCATAATCGAGGGAGCAGAGACACTAGTGGGCATTTTAAACTCCTTCCAGGGAGAACGTTCATCAGTGGGCCATACGCCAACGTGATGAACAACTGAGCAATGTTTAATGGGCAACATTGCACTGAAAAACCCCAGTGCCCAGAGTACACTGACATTACCAATATTTTTAGAATTTAACATTATTACATCTCAGAAAACACTATTTTTAACCAAGTATTCTTTATCTATACTTTAGGAGAAGAGAAAAAGCAGTACTAAATAATATTGATGTCTGGGTTATTCCTTGCTCTTTTTGGAACTTTTATTCTCTCCCTTCATTTTACTAAACCAGCTAAGGGAAAGATACTGACGTGGATTCTTTGCCAGGGCCCACACACCCTCTGGTGGAGACACTAAGTAACCAAATTCCCACACACGGATGTCCTAATGTTAACTTGTCAAAGGTAACTAGAGATTTTGTTTTACTATCAGCAGCTTCTTGATCTTTGTAAAAATTAACAGGGCTTGTGACCATAAGCATTTATTGCCAGATGATAACATGTAAAAAAAATTACTTAATTCACTGTTACCTCACATGACTCCCCCTTCATACATACATATTGGCAGGTGAAAATGCACTTCTCCTCAGGTTACATCCTGGACTGTTGTATAAGATTTGGGGGATCACAGTAACTGATACTGAACTATTCTGCAAGGCCATTGTAACCCAAACAGCTGGTACTAGCATAGGAACAGGCATATAGACCCATGGAACAGTAAAGAGAACCTAGAAACAAACCCATGCTTTATGGGCAATTAGTGTTTGAAGAAGAAGGCAAGGGAACACAATGGGGTAAAGACCATCTCTTCAATAAAGGGTGTTAGAAAAACTGGACAAGTGCATGCAAAAAATGAAACTAGACCACTAACTTACACCATACAAAAGAATCAACTCAAAATGGATGAAACCGTGAAAGTCCTAGAAGAAAACATAGGCAGTAAAGTCTCAGACCACTCTCATAGCAATGTTTTTGCTGATGTTTCCTAGGGCAAGGGAAGCAAAGGAAGGAAATAAACAAATAAAGCTATATCAAACTAAAAACCTCTTGCATAGCAAAAGAAACAGTCAACAAAATGAAACAGCAATCCACAGTATGGGAGAATATATTTGCCAATGATATATCTAGTCAGTGGTCAATTTTCAAAATACATAAAGAACTTATACAACTCAACCCCAGGAAGACAAACAATCCAATTAAAAAATGAGCAAAAGCTCTCATTATACACTTCTCTAAAGAGGACATACAGATGGCCAATCAACATATGAAAACATGCTCAAATCACTAAACATAAGAGAGATACAAATTAAAACCACAATGAGATGTCACTCACACCTGTCAGAAGGCTATCATCAATCAGTCAACAAACAAGTGCTATCGAGGATGTGGAGAAAAGGGAGCCCTAGTGCACTGTTGGTGGGAATGCAGACAGGTACAGCCACTGTGGAAAACAGTATGCAGTTTCTCCAAAAAATTACAAATGGAACTGCCTTATGACCCAGCAATTCCACTTCTGGGAACGTATCGCAAGAAACCTGATACGCTAATTTGAAAGACTACATGCACCCACTTGCTCATAGCAGTGTGATTTATAACAGCCAAGATCTGGAAACAGCCTAGGCGCCCATTACTAGATGTGTGGATTAAAATATTGTGGTACAGTTACACAATGGAATACTATATGGCCACAAAAAGAAGGAAAATCTTACCTTTTGCAACACATGGATGGATCTTGAGATTATCATGCTAAGTGAAATAAACCAGTCAGAGAAAGACAAATGCCATATTATGTGTCTTACGTGTGGAATCTAATGAACAAAATAAACTAGTGAACAAAATAGAAATAGTGGCATGGATACATGGAACAGACTGACAGCTGTCAGAGGGAAGAGCAGAGGGAGTACTGGATGAAAGAAGGAAGGTAAAGAGGTTAGCCAAAGAACGTGTGGACACAGACGCCAGTGTGGTATGGCAGAGGGCAGTGGGGTGAGGGACTGGGTGGAGGTGGGCAACGGGGGCTGGTGGGGAATTGGGGACATCTATAACAGGGCCAACAATAAGAATAAAGTTAAAACATTACTTTTAAAAAAAGGAATGCAAACACCTTTTATAATTTTATTTTCACTATCAGAGTCCATTCTAAATATCTCATTTGAATATAATTTAGAAAAAGAAATAAATACAACTGATGAATCATCAGTGGTCCTGTGCTCTTGAGGAGATCAGATCAAATGAACAGATGCCACGGCATTCCTGAAATTAAACCTAGCCTCTTTGCTACTTTCATTGTACCTAAAACAAATGGCCTGCAATGCCTGTGAATAAAGTGCTGCATTAAAAGTAATTTCTTATTTTAAGACTGCACACAGAGAACCCCCGATCACTTACAATTAGAAGCTTTGGTGCCATTTTTAATGTCAAATATACTTAAGATTTGTACTTATAATGTGCTTTTAAAGAGAAACCTATGCACGTTAAGCAAGTACTAGTTGAGTATTTTAACATATAAAAAGGTTGCTATTAAGAAATATCAAAATTAGGAGAATTCTATAACATCATTGCCTTTCTGAAAAATAAGAACATTGAAACTCATAGATGTTGGCAGATATCCTTGTCCGTTTAAAAGGTTATTTGGAAATAAGTAACTCCAGGTCATTTCTGCCTTATTTGCTTGCGTGGAAGATTGGGTAATGGGGTTAATTTAGAGAACAAGAACAATCTCTAATGACTACTGAGTATTTTTTTTATAAGTTTAGCCAATTTGAGAGGGTTGCCAAAGTCAACATCTCCTCAAACTAGTGTGATTTTAAAGTGATATGTGATGAAAGCATCTAGTATCATCCTTCTGTACCTTTTTACAGAAGGATGTACCTGTACCTTTTCATTTTATAAAAGTGTTTACATATATTTTAGCACACTCCCAATTTATTTTGATTAAATTTCATAAAATAAACTTTCACTTTCTGAAGCTTATCAGCATTAAAATAAATAAATGACAATGTGGTATTACATTCTAAAATAAAACAGCAATGGCAAATAATTTTAAATCATGTGTAACTAATAAAATACATCAAGTAATAGCTACTATAAGGCTAGTAGTATTTTAACTCTGATATACAGATAAAATCTATGAGGACATTTTTATTCTAAGCACTCAGGTGACAGGACAAGCGACCAGAATACTTTTCTGAGTAGTCAAATAGAACTTACCAGGTTGAGAGGTTTTCATCATGTCTCCATAGAACAGTGTTCTCCTTTATCTCTAAATTTCTAAAATCTCAGCACCTACTTCCTATCAGATTCAGACACACCCAGGTACTTCACATACAGTTATTTTCTCAGGAGGGCATTCCTTAGCCCTCTGCACCCGTATTCTACCCTGGGAAACTGCCAGGACCATTCACGTACAGGTACAGGTGCCCCCATGCCTGGAAATGAGCCACGCTGCCACTTACACAACACGTCTCTACCCCTTCCTTTAAAACCCAATCAAAACGTACAAGTGTTTTCTATCACAATTATTAACTCTGACACTATTCTGAATCTCCCCTTTTAAACCATCAATGCATATATTCTGATGTTCAGAGGGTCCCATTCTTAATTCATGGATTAATTACTTGTTAACTATTTACTGAGAGACTCCTACATTTAAGATGCTGCTCTAGGCTGTAAGGATACAGCAGTGGAAAAGAAAACCCCCTGCCCTCACAAACTCATTCTGAGAATCTGGGGTGATAGATTTAATTCAATATCAGGACTCCCAAAATGGAGGCTTCCACATCAAAAATCTAAACCTAAGTCAGCTGCACTTACAGGAAACACCTGTCAAGGAAACCTAACCTACACCAAGCACAACACTCCAGCTCAGTTTTAATTAGCTCACCTTGCTCTAGAAACTAGGACCTACTATCCTTATCATGAAATCCTTGCCCTTCTAGCCAATCATGGCCTGTTTCAGGTTGCCATTATTAAACTCACTCTTGCCCAAATCTCTTGCTCCACTGCTTGTGAGGCACTGTATCTCCCCCCTTACTCATCAATGAATGGACTTCTGCCCCCTTAAATAAAGAACATCAACTGCATCATTAAATTGTTTTGGCATATGACAGGAAGTAAAGAATGGGAAAGATTGTCTCTACGTTAGGAGATGGGGCAAATGTCAAGCAGATCTTCCAGTCAAGATGGCGAGGTAGGCAGATATGGCTCATCTCTTTGCAAAACCACATTAAAATTACAACTAAAATACAGAACAACTGTCACTCAGAACCATCAGATATCAAGTTTAATGGAAGTCTGGCAACTACAGAATTAAAGAAACCACATCCTTCCAGTCTGGTAGGAGAGGCACAGACATGGAACGGGATGGTCTCACACCCATGAATAGTGGATAAAAATTCAGGAGGGATATCTCAGGAGCAAGGAGTCCTAGTCCCACATCAGGGCCCCCAGCCCAGGATTCCAGTGCCAGGAAGATTAAGTTCACACAACTTCTGGCTGCAAAAACCATCAGGAATTGAATTGGTGGAAGAAACTTCCGGAGCCCCAAGCAGTTTCTCTTAAAGAACTCATACATAGACACACCTACTCAGATTTACTCCCTGAGTTCCAGCACCAGGGTAGCAGCTTGAAAGGCACCAGTGGCATAAAGGGAGGAACTAAAGTACCTGGCATCAAGGCAAGAGCTAGGGCACAGTTTCCTCTCAGACAGAAAGGCAGACAGAGGCCATTGTCCCTTTCTTAACCCTCCCCCCACAGAGCCACTGAGATGGCAAGTAGGTGCCATATCTGAGACCCCACCAACCTGGCTAACACTGACCAGCCATGGAAATCCACAGAGACTCCAACCCACCCAACTTATGGGCCCACCCAAGCTGCTTTTCCATATGAATGGCTGGTCTGGGCTCTTGAAGCACAAATTCCTAAATCCTCTCAAACAAGCAACGGCTGGCCTCAGTGAACCCCAGGCCTGGCACTAGCAGCAGCCAGCCTAGATTCACAGTTTGGCTTTGCCTGGGAATCTCCAAGCCCAGAAAAAGTAGCAGCTGTCTCAGATTGCTTTATAGCTCAGGCAGGGTGGCTCCAGGCAAAACAGAGATAGGGGATGACGTTGGCATGAACAATTCTGGAAACCCCAGGGACTGCACAGCCAGTGGACAGTTACAGACCACATCAGAACACCACTGCCCTGCCCCTACACAGCTGATCTACCAAGGAGGGAAGAGGTTGGTGGTCAGTGGTCACAGCTCGTCCTTGCAGCTGACTGGCCTGGGTAAAGCCCTCCCATCGATCTGCTAATAGGAACCAAGCCTCAACTACAAGAGGAAGATGTACTCAGCCTACCCAAAGGGCACACCTTGAATAGTCAGCTTGGGTGATAGGGTAGCTGTGCCACTGGACCCTACAGGACACCTACTACATTAGGCCACGCTACCAAGATACAGAGTCAAAGCAGCTCAACCTAACACATAGAAACAAACACAGGGAGGCTGCCAAAATGAGGAGGCAATGAAACATGGCCCAATTAAAGAACAGATCAAAACTCCAGAAAAAGAGCTAAACAAAATGGAGATACCCAATCTACCAGACACAGAATTCAAAGCACTGGTTATAAGAATGCTCAAGAAACTTAGTGAGGACCTCAGCAGCATAAAAAAGATCCAGTCAGAAATGAAGGATACACTAATTGAAATAAAGAACAATTTACAGGGAAACAACAGTAGGGTGGATGAGGCCGAAAATCAAATCAATGATTTGCAACATAAAGAAGCCAAAAATAGCCAATCAGAACAACAAGAAGCAAAAAGAATCCAAATAATAAAGAGGGTATAAGCAGCCCTTGGGACAACTTCAAGAGGTCCAACATTCACATCATAGGGGTGCCAGACGGAGAAAAGAAAGAGCAAGATATTGGAAATCTATTTGAAAAAATAATGAAAGAAAACTTCCCCTAATTTGGTGAAGGAAATATACATGCAAGCCCAGGAAGCACAGAGAGTCCTAAACAAAATGGTTGCAAAGAAGCCCATGCCAAGACACATTATAATTGAAATGCTAAAGGTTAAAGATAAAGAGAAAATTTTAAAAGCAGCAAGAGAAAAGCAGTTAGCTACCTATGGGGGAGTTCCTATAAGACTGTCAGCTGATTTCTCAAAAGAAACTTTGCAGGCTAGAAAGGATGGGCAAGAAATATTCAAAGTCATGACAAGCAGGGACCTATAGCCAAGATTCCTCTACTCGGCAAAGCTTTTATTTAGAATCGAAGGGTAGATAAAGAGCTACCCAGATCAGAAAAAACTAAAGGAGTCCATCATCACCAAACCATTAGTATGTAAAATGTTAAAAGGATTATTTAATAGAACAGTTAAAAAATAAATAATATAAAATTTAAAATAATAATAATAAAGGATTATTTAAGAAAAATAAAGATCAGAACTATGAACAATAAAATGGCAAAAATACATATGTATCAACAATTGAATCTAAAAAACAAACGAAGCAAACAAGAACAGAGACAAAATCATGGATATGGAGAGTGTTTTGATGGTTTCCAGATGGGAAGGGTGCAGGGGAATGCGTGAGGAGATGAGGATTAAGCAGTACAAATAGGTGGTCACAGAATAGCCACGGGGCTGCAAAGTACATTATAGGAAATGGAGTAGCCAAAGAACTTATACGCATGACCCACAGACATGAACAATGGTGTGGGGATTGCTTGAGGGAGTGGGGGGTGCTGGGTGGAGGCGGGCAAAGGGGACATCAGAACTGTGATAGCATAATTAATAAAATAAAATATAAAAAAGTAAAAAAGAAAAAATTCAAGCAGGTCAACAAGAAAATACCAGGTATTACTAATGCTATACAGTAAACAGAGTGAGGTACTGAGAGAGACAAAGGGATGATTTTAGTCTGGGGCATCAGGAAAGCGTGCTCTGAAGAAATCGCATTTAAGCTGAGGTCAGAGGACAACTGCGACATTGACCGTAAGCAACAGGCTGCTGCCAAATACAGGAGTCTGCTCTTTGTAAGCCTTCAACAAATGCCCAATGCAAGTAGTTATGTCTAAGATATGTATCCCTTTTGGAAATAAGTCACACAATGCTTACTATTAAAGATATAAAATCAGAACAGTTTGAGTTGCCCAGGAACACCTATGTATACAATACTTCAAACAGTAACATTTAGTTACACTATAAATATTTAAAATAGGTTTTCAAGGGGAAAAAGATCTCCTAGCCTTGATGTTATCACCACATATTTTACATCATGCATATATAACATTTTTTGCACATAGTTTTACCACATTAATGAAAACGACCACCTCGATTCTGGAAATGTCAAAGCTGACATTGGTTTGTAGAAAGGATGAACATTTCTTTCTATTAGTTGCTATTTCATCCTACCACCTTCTATGCTGAAAAGCCCAGGCCCAATTTAAAATTCTGTGCCGCTGAAGGCAGCACTCCACTTGAACTCAACCATGTTCATGCTTCCACTTTTAAGTCTACTGATGTTCTGAATAGTTGTATTATTGTTACTTTTTAATCAACATAAATTCTTATAGAAAACTAAAAATTACACTTTTTACCATTCCTGATTCTAGAACAATGATAAAATCTGTTAACAGTAGACGAAACAAGCCCATACCACTGTAAAAAAAATGACAAGCCCCAAATGGAGTCACTTGTGCCAAGCAAAGCAAGACGTAATACCTAAGCTACCCGCCCTTACACTTTGCCTGGGAATGCAATACCAACTGGTCAGTGTGAAATTTTTTGCTCCTCATCTATAAAGTAACCTGCCACACAGGTCTTTCCCTTCCTCAAAGGAATATAGATAACAGAACATCCAAAACCATAGAAGAATTTTAGAGTTTATTTGAGCCAGATGTTGAGGATATGCCGGGGAGCAAGATCTCAACATATCGAGAATATGGTTCAGAGAATTATAGCTCTGTGGTTTCTTTTACACATTTAAAATCAAAGAAGAAAACGTTAAGTAAGGTACATGAAGTCCACTGATGGTACATCAATGTCGGGAGAAAGCACAGCAGGGAGATCTCTAGGACTGAACAAAACGGAGAAACGCATGCGACTTCCACATTGGTGGTACAGGACAGTTAGTAATGAACATTTACAGCACACATATTTGGGGGAACACGACAATGAGGGGCTCTGTGGTGTCAGGCCCTGGTGGGAGGTTGTGCCCTGAGGAGTCTGTAAAAGGAAATACTTTGACATATCTGTGTTATCTTTGATTCATAAGAACAATGGAAAGGGCTCACTTAGCAAACGTAATTGACCTTTATAAGAAAGTTAATAGGCCTGGGCAGGTAACTACCGGTTATGACCTGGCCAGCTCAGAATTTGTGATCAGAGCACCCTGCGTGGTTACTTTCGGTTACTGAACTTGTCAGGCCTGCTTGCCACGTGAATTCCTGAGCCTGCCAGGTTTATTACACAGCCCTTCTTTTTGTTCACAGGAGGATGAAGTAATCTGCCACATAGACTCCTTCCATCCCCCACAGGCATGTTACCTTGACCTGAAATAAACTTCCTTGTCTTGCCTTTAAAAACCTTTCCCTTTCTGTACCCTTTGGAGCTCCTCTCTACTGGCTAGATAAGATGCTGCCCGATTCATGCTTTGCTCAATAAAGCCAATCTCCAAATAAAGCAGATCACAATATACGTTGTGACAAGGTTTTCAGAAATCCACTGTAGTAAAGAGTTGAGAAAAATTTGCACCTTTATTTTGGTGGAATAAAAACAGAAACAGTAATGGGAAGTTGAGATTCCTTTGCTACAGCTTTTTTTCTCTGCCCATCAAAAAGATGCATCGCAGGAAATGTCACTCCTGCTTAAAATACTCTCTTAAGCCACTCAAATAAAACTGCAAATCAAGGAAATTTTGAAAAGGATTTTCAGTGAGTTTCTGTGAAAACATTCTTTATTGGTAAGCAGACACTTGAAAAGCTTGATTACACGTCATGCAAAACCACCGACTACACACACGGTCGCCTCACTGCGACAAACTCTTTTCTGAGATGACAGATTTTCAAAGTTACCATGACTGCAGAAGTAAAAAGAAACCAGGAAAATGACTCTAAATGAAGCAAAATACTAGGTAGTTCATGTAAAAATCGTTCATCCCTTCTGGATGTTTAATTCTTTCTCCTAATGTAAACTTCTGTATTTTGGAAGACTGCTGCATACAAAAACGGCAGTTGTTCTCTATATGCACATAATTGATACAAGTAAACTACAAGAATAAAATTTCAAGTAATTTTACAGGGTTTGGCTATTTCCCCCCCGCCCCACCCCATTTTGTGAATTCAAAGCAGAACAATGCCCTTTTATTTAAAACGCTCATTTGTTTCAATAGCTTATTTCTTAGGAAGATGATTTTGCTCTGGAGAAAATGTAGTGTATCCCTTGTCAACTTTCTGAACTGAGATTCTTTACACTGTTATTTGTATATTCCCCAAGTTGTTTGCAGTGAGTGGGAAGAAACAGAGTGTCCTATGCTGAGGAGAAGACTGAGGAATAATCTTCTTACTCTGTATTATGACACTCAAAAAAAGTTCTTTGTGGTGTGGGATCAACACTTCTATTGGTGGAATTTTTGGTAGTACTCCCAGCATTAAAAACCCCCACACAGGTAAATCCACTGCCTTAAATTAACCAGGGCCCCCTGAGAAAGGTGAATTCTAAATCTCTTATTGGCACATTCAAGTCAACTGGCAGCAAGTAGGCAAAAAGAGTTTTCTAGATACCTGGAAGTGGGGTGCTGCCACATCACCTAAAATTACAGAAGTGGCTATAAACTGGACAGTGAGCAGAGGGTGGAAGACATTTTGGGAGCATGACAAGAAAAGCCAAGATTGCCTTAACACTGCCGGTCGGGGTGCAAAGCAGGGAAGCTGCATGGCAGAGAACCGCCGTAGAAAACATCTAAATTGTCGTGACTAGACCGAGGAGAGAGAATGACCCGAAAGGTACTGCTTGTGAGAACTCAGAGAGAAGTGAGGAGCATGCTGTTGGAAACCTCAGGAAAAGAGATTATAGTTGGTGGCAAAAAGCTTAGCTGAATTGTGTCCTGCAGGTGTGTGGAAAGCAGAAATTTTAAGTGATGAACTTAGTACGTTTAGCTGAAGAGGTTTCTAAGCAAAGTGCAGAAGGTGAGGCCTACTTCCTTCTTGCAGATTATAGCAAAATGAGGGGAGATAAACCGAGGGAACAACTGTTAAGTGTAAGGAGAATAGGACTTGATGACTTGAACATTCTTAGCCTACCAAAATGGCAAAAGACATTAAAATTACGAGATTCAGGAAAGCCTGCTCTAGGGTAAGAGGCAAGGGGGCAGCTGTACTACTTTTGCTAATACTCTTTGAGAAAGATAAAAAGGCCTGAGTATTCAGTCACACAATAGGCTCTTTGAAGAGATTAGGAGTGTGACTTACAGATCCTCTCAGCCACCTCAGAACAAAATCAGAGATGCAGTTATTTTAGGAAAAAACATGTGGCGGAGCCTCTTGTCTAGTGACTCCTGTAACATACACAGAAGATCCCCCAGGTTTTTGATGACGTTATACCAGCAGACATTGCCCTCTTAAACTAAAAGGTATAGAGTATGAAATGGAAGATGATTGGACCTCCCAGAATTTGACAAGAAACGAGTTGATGAAACTCTTTGGCTGCAAGCATGCGCTACCTTTCACGAAAAAGTTGAGGACTCTTGAGAGGAAGCCTTAAGCCGAGAGGATGGTGCTGTCCACCACAGAAGGCCAGTTCCAGGCTCTGAGATCCAACACTGTGCCTACCTAAATTTCTAAGTTGTTTTGCGCATCCTTTTTTCATTCAGTTTTGATTTTTTGAACGGGAATATTTGTAACTGCTATTCTATGCCTGTCCTATCTTCATATTTGGGAGAAAATAACTGGTTCTAGGTTCACAGGTGGAGGGTAGTTGTGTTCCAGAGGTCATACACAGGTCCTCACTCATATCTGGTTTAGATAATTTAAATGAGTCTTGGGATTTTTGAGTGAGACTCAAGATATTGCATTTGAAGTTGATGCTGTAGTGGTCTGAGATTTTTGAGCACCTCTGCATGGGATGACTTTTTTGGGATGGATGTGAATTTTTGAGGCAGGAGTAAACTACGGTGAATACAGTGCCCCCACCCCGGACCCCTTAAATACTTATGTTCTAACCTCCAAACCTGTGAGTTGTACAGATGTCATTAAGCATTTTGAAATGAGATTATCTTGGATTATCTAAGTAAACTAAATGTAATCATCAAGATCCTTAGAAAAGCAGAATTAAAGTTAGTAGTAAAAGAGGTAAGAACAGAAGCAGATCGGAGGGGTAGGGATACAGTCATCAGTGAGCAGATGCCAGCTGCTTCTAGAAGCTGGAAGAGGAAATCAGAGACTCACCCCTGGAGCCTCTAGAAAGACCCTGTGATATGTTACTTTTCATGGTAAAAGAGAATTTAAAGATGTGGTTTAGGTTCCTATAGACCTTATGATGGGAAAACGATCCTGGATGACCTAGTGGACCCAATCTAATCACATGAGTCCTTGAAAGCAGAAAACCTTTCCTGACTATTGTCATGGAAATGTAATGACAGAAAAGTCAGAAAGATACAATGTTGCTGGCTTTGAAGATGGGAACAGAGGCCCACAGGCCAAGGAGTGCAAGTGGCCTCTAGAAGGTTCTAGAAAGGCCAGGAAATGCTTCTCCCAGAGTCTCCAGAAAGAAGTGCAGTCCTGTCAGCACCTTAAGACTAGCCCAGTGAGGCTAGTTTAACCGGAAGAATTGGAAGATTATGAGTCTTTGCTGCTACAGGCTGCCAAGTTTGTAGTAATCTGTTAACACCAGCAACAGAAAACTAATCAGGAGTGGTGACCTAAGATGAAGTGGTCTCTGGGAAGAAAAAAAAAAGGCTTTTCTATCATTTCTGACATAGCCTGCCTCATTCAGGAAATACCTGGCTTCAGCAGAAATGCAAACGTTCCTTCTGGCCAGTCTTTAGATCCAGGCAGCTGGACAGAATTGACATTCCTATATTTCTACACTTGTTTTATTCTGGAGTAGAATGCATGCTGGTTCTGAAACTTAGAGTAGTGTTTAGTACCTATAGCGGGTCCCCTAGAACAGCGGACTCCAACCTGTTTGGCACCAGGCACTGGGTTTGTGGAAGATGGGGTGGGGGGCAGGGGTGGGCTGGGACAGGAGGTGAAGCTCAGGCGGTAATGCGAGCAAAGCTTCACTGGTTTGCCTGCCGCTCACCTCCCGCCGTTCCTAACAGACTATGGTCTGGGCCGGTCTGCGGCCTGGGGGTGGGGACCCCCGCCCCAGGAGCATGTGTTGAACAAATAAATGCATGTGATCAGGAAGGCTCTGAGAGGGACCATAGTTTCTCTGTGTTGAAGTGCTGTTGGCCACATCTCAAGACGGCTGACCGTTACGTCTGTTTCCAGGTTATGATGTTCACAGTTCTGTAAAATACAAGGCCAAAGTGTTTTCTTGATACAGTAATATAGCTAAATCAATCAGTAAAAAGGATGCATAATATCTTAATAGGAGAAATAATCATCGTATGATCAAAACATTTCAAAATCAGAATACAGATACTCTTTAGTATATATTACAGAAAAAATTTCAAAATATTTGATCAGAAGATTCCTTAATGGCTCTCGATCGATGCAGCATGAAGAAACTTTAGTGCAAATTTCACTAAATTTATCAGAATGGAGTTTTGTTCATTTTCTCTGCCAGAAATGTTGTTACATTAACACTGAGCATGTAACAAATTGGTTTGACTGGATATTTAAAACCTATGAACATAAGCCTACAACTAAAAACTCAAACACATTTAACTTGAGATCCATTCCTCGTCCAATTTCATCTATGCTGAGGCTGGAGCACAGAATAAGAATAAAACCAAAAAGTATCTGTATAAATAATAAAAACAATTTGGTATTTTTATAAGAAAGTTTTCCTTATTGAATATGGCACATTATCTCTCTCCCGTGTTACTGCACGAACAGGAGGAGCAGTGTTATTTTAGTTGCTGGAGTAGCACAGTGTTAAGAATATCTGCTTCTTGCAGTGTCAGGCTTTCATCTGTTAGCTCTTTGTTTGGAAATGAAGTCACAAGAATGAAGTCAAGAGTTGCAAATTCAGGGCGGGACTGTATGATGAAGTCCCGAACATCCAGGATCCTGAAAAATAAGATAAAAATAATTTGTGATACAGAAGTTTTATTGTCATGAAAGCTTTTAGCTAAAATTAGATAATAAAAATTACACAATTCTAAACTTTCTAAAAATGTGTTGTAACTTTCTTTAATTTACACTATTTCAATGGATGGACTTATCTTAGCTTTAAGATAAAATGTGAGGATTAACTCTGGAGAGTACCTAGCATTTACTTTTACTGTAAAACAGAGATAATCTTCACATGAGTTATACACAAAATGTCAACCATGTTATTTTTTTTTTAAAGATTTTATTTATTTTCTTTTTAGAGAGGGGAAGGGGGGAGAAAGAGAGGGAAATATCAGTGTGTGGTTGCCTCTTGAGTGGCCCCTATTGGGGACCTGGCACACAACCCAGGCATGTGCCCTGACTGGGAATCGAACCAGCGACTCTGGTTTGCAGGCCAGCACTCAATCCATGGAGCCACACCAGCTAGGACTCAACCATGTTATTACAATGAAAATACAGTGCTAATTTTTACAGAGTAAAAAATATTTTAACAGCACATGATCCAGAAAAAGCTACCTCAAATTGGCCTATATCAGAGTGAGTCTGAAACTATAAAAAGTGTAAGTCATAAGAATAATTTTCAAAAATTATTTTCACATAGGTCTGCCAGTCAAGATGGTGGCACAGGTAAATGCAGTACTCACCTCCACCCACAACCACATCAAAATTACAACTAAACTAGAGAACAACCATCATTCAGAACTCCTTGAAATCTAGCTGAAAAGAAGCGCTACAACTAAGGATATAAAGCAGCAGCCACACTGAGACTGGTAGGACAGGCAAAGATGCAGGGAGGGCTGGTCCCATACCCATGTGTGGCAGATAAAAATTGGGAGGAATATCTAGGCTGCAGAAGTCCCTGCTGAGAACAAGGGGTCCCAGGCCCACACCAGGCCCTGCAGCCCAGGGTTCCAGTGCCAGGAAGAGAAGTCTCCAGTTCTGGCTGTGAAAACCAGCAGGGATTGTGGCTGAGTGAGAGAAGGGTTCTTAGTCCCAGGCACTCCTCTTAAAGGGCCTATGCGTAGACTTACTTGAACTCATTTACTTGAGCTTCAGCACTGGGGCAACAGCTCAAAAGGCACCAGGGACACACAGGAAGGAACTGAATATCTAACACCTGGGGGTGGGGCAGGAGGGCAGCTTTCGCTCAGACAGAAATGCTGGTAGAGGTCATTGTTTCTTCTCTGAGACCTCCTACACAGAGCTGGCAGGTGGGCACCATATCTGAGTCTCCATCAACCTGGCTAACACTGTTCGACCTGCCACGGTGACACCCTGAGATCCTGCCCCACCCAACTTTTGGGCCCACCAAGCTGTTTCCAGTGCCTTTTCCATACAAATGGCCTGTCTTGGCTTATGATCCAGATGTTCCTGACGTCTCTAAAACAAGCAGCATCTGGTCTTGGCGTGCCCCATACCTCTCTCTAAGTGGCCCCAGGCCCAAGAGTGGCAGCCTGCCCTGGTTCACAGCATGGCCTTTCCTTGGCACAACCAAGCCCAGCACAAGTAGCAGACAACTTCAGATCACTTTGTGGCTCATGCCGGGTGTCCCAGGCAGAACACAGGTGGTGGCTGACCTCAGCCTGCATCCCCATGGAGGCCCCAGAGCCAGTGTACCCAGTGGACAGCTTCAGACCACATCCAAGCACTACCTAACCACCTCCACAAGTGATACACTCAAGAGGCAGACTCAGCAGGTACCAGAGCCCTGCCAAAGTAAGTCCTGTCCTGTGGGATGGTCTCCTGCACAGCTGATTCTGCACAGTGGTAGCTGCAGCCAGTCCTTGCAGCTGACTGGCCTGGGGTAAATCCCTCCCATTCACATGCCAATGGCAATCAAGGCTCAATGACTAGAGCAGTAGAGTGTACACAGCCCACATGGGGGATGGGGCGCACCTCAAGTACCCAGCTTGGGTGATGGGGAGACTGTGCCACTGGATCTATAGGACACCTACTATATAAGGCCACTCTGCCAAGGCTGAGATGTGTGGAAGTTCTATACATAGAAACAAACACAGAGAGGCTGCAAAAATGATGAGACAAAGAAACATGTCCCAACTGAAAGAACAGATCACAACTCCAGAAAAAGAACGAAACAAAATGCACACAAGCAATCTACTAGATGTAGAGTTCAAGACACCGGTTATAAGGATGCTTAATGAACTGAGGGGAAGAGTAGATGAACTCAGAGACAACTTCAACAGCATAAAAAAGGACATGGAAACCATAAAAAGGAGCCAGTCAGAAATGAAGGCTACACTAACTGAGTCATGGGGATGTAATTGAAATAAACAGTAACTTTCAGGGAATCAGTAGTAGAATGGGTGAAGCTGAAAAACAAATCAGTAGTGATTTGGAATATAAGGAAGCAAAAAACACCCAATCAGAACAGCAAAAAAAAGAAAAAAAAAAGAAAAAAAAAAAAAGAATCCCAAACATGAGGAGCCTCTGGGACAACTTTAAGCATACCAACAGCTGCATTATGGGGGTGCCAGAAGGAGAACAGCAAGCAAGAACGTGAAGACCTATTTGAAAAATAATGACAGAAAACTACTCTAACCTGGTGAAGGAAATAGACATACAAGTCCAGGAAATACAGAGAGACCCAAACAAGATGAACTCAAAGAGGCCCACACCATGACACACCATAATTGAAATGCCAAAGGGTAGACAAAGAGAGAATCTTAAAAGCAGCATGAGAAAAGCAGTCAGTTACCTACAGGGGAGCTCCCATAAGTTTCTCAACAGGAACTTTGCAGGCCATAAGGGACTGGCAAGAAATATTCAAAGTGGTGAATAGCAAGAACTGCAAAAAGATTACTCAGAAAAGTTATTATTTAGAAACAAAGGACATATAAAGAGCTTCCCAGACAACAAAAAGCTAAAAGAGTTCATCACCACCAAACTAGTATTACATGAAATGTTAAAAGGTCTTCTTTAAGAAGAAAAAGAAATGAAGAAGAAAAAGAAGAAGAAGGAAAGATGAAATATGAACAATAAAATGGCAATACATATGTATCTATCAACAATTGAATGTAAAAAACAAACAAACAGAACAGAAACAAACTCATAGATACAGACAACATTTTGACAGTTGCCACGTGCCGGGGGCAGGGATGGGTGAAAAGGTAGAGGAATCAAGAAGCACAAATAGTCACAGAAGAGTCATGGGGATGTAAAATATAACAGAGGGAATACAGTCAATAATATTCTAATCACTATGCATGGTGTCAGCTGGGTACAAGACTTATCAAGATGAGCATTTATTAACTTATATAATGTCTTATCACTGGGTTATACACCTGAAGCTAATATAATATTGTATGTCAACTGCAATTGAAAAGTAAAAAATGATTTAAAGTAAAAAAGATTACTTTCACATATACACAGTAACTTAACTAAGATCATAAATGTATCCCTCAGAGGGATACGATGAACAAAAATATTAACACAAATGTCCATGCCCAAGTGAATGTTAAAGTGGCATTTGTAACAGTTTATATGAAGTACTTGACAATACCACAATTAAACTTCACACTACAAGTTTATATTATGAAGAATTTGCTATGTAAAAGTTAATCTCGATCAGAATTACCATAAATTTTTATATGAGTAAAGTCCAAATAAGGTTTTACTATATTAAATTAAATCTGTTTCCACTTCACGCGGTTTTGGCAACGGTGCAAAACTGCAGCTTTTATTTTTTTTTTTTTTGTATCTGGATTTGCATTAATATTTGGACATTTTAGAAAAGATGTTTAATTACTAAGTATTTCACTTCTACACATAGCTATTACCCTTTTCAAGTTTTCTTTCTTTTGTTAAAAATTTACTGCAAATCTAAAGAATTTAATATTCTGCATTACTCAAGTCACATACAATTTAGATAGATAAGTAACCATGTGCGTGACAGCAAACTAGAAGCTTACCTGTGTGTACTATTGAATCTTTGTATCAAACGACTCCCATCTACCAGCCTGATTTGAATCTTTGTTGTTGGCACTGAATCATCAATAAGAACAACTGCGTTAAGTATTGACTTATCCTCCTCTTCTGGTGAGGAAGGTGTACTGACAATTTCAGGTGTAAGGCTATGAAGGAAGAATGCAAGAGTTAGAACACAAATCCAAACACATAAGACAAGATAAATGAAAGAACTGGAATAACCGCCTAGTCCTACACCTGACTCTCGGGCTATCCCCCTGCTCCGTACCTTCTGGACTAGCAAGAACATGGCTTCCTCTGGGTCTCCTACACTTCTTCCGCCTTCTTTCATTGTATTATCATTATTTTGGATCCTATGATTTTGATTTAGTTTTCCAATCTCTTCCAAAAGCCTATCTGTGTATTCTTTCCTCCTTTTATCCCTTTGAAATTACATGAAACTGTTTAACATGCACCAGCCTTTTGTCAGAAATCTGAGCAACTTTGAGTTAACATCAAATAATGGCTAAGAGCACAGACACTGCATAAACCTAAATCTCTTTGAATCACAGCTCTACCATTTATAAAATGGGGGAATGTTATGTTATGAAGGTATGTTACACAGGCGTACCTCAAAGATACTGAGGTTTCGTTCCAGGCCACCACAGTGAAGTGAGTATCACAATAAAGCAAGTGGTAATCTTTTTGCTGGTAAAGGGTCTTGCCTTCAATTTGTCAGAAATGCGACATCTAGGAAGCACAATAAGATGAAGCGCAGGAGAACAAGTTACGCCTATACCAGCAATCCTAGAACAGTGTGTCAACAGGTGCCAGCTACTTTTGCATATATCATAAATTAACTTAATATGAATATTAAGTTAATATTTTAAAAAGTTATGTTAACTTAATGTTTAGCCTTCAAAGTCTCATCTATTTGCCACTTAAAACTTTCTCCTTATCAAATAGTATAGGAAACGGAGAAGCCAGAGAACTTATATGTACGACCCACGGACATGAACTAAGGGGGGCAATGCTAGAGGGGGGAAGGGTGCGGGGCGGAGGGGAATAGAGGGCAGGAAAAAATGGGACAACTGTAATAGCATAATCAATAAAATATATTAAAAAAACTTTCTTATCTTCTAATTAATGAAATGATAGTGACATTATTAATATATTGTTTGTATGTTTCAAGTATTACATTAAAAAGAAAATTTTTAAAAAGGGAAATAGTGAAGTTAATTGATAAAACAACGTTTCCAGGCAAACTGGAGGAAAGGATGTAGGTTGTAAGCATACTAATTCCCTTAGACCGAAGGAGAAACATCTTCCGGCTGAAAAGAAGATAAATTTAATGAACTTAGAGGTTAAGAGGAATATATGAAGAAAGTTAATTCTTATCAGGCTCTAATTTCTCAGTAAAGCTGGAAGCAAAGACATGTGCTGTGGTGGAAGGGGGAGAACAGGAAGCTTAGGGAGAGCAGGGCTATGTGTGAAGGTTCTTCAGCAATGGGAGAGGAGCGGCTGGCCTGCCCCGGCACCGGTGTGCGGTCACCCCCAGCACACGGAACACCACAGGGACAGAGGGACAGATAAGCCCCATGGCTGTACATTAAGGCAAGGGGGCCGCAGAATTGCTGGGTTAAGGAAATGTGGAAAAGGGAGCAAAGAAGGGGCTGACTGTTAGATTTCTGAGAAAACAGCCCTCGAGGTCCAGAGACCAAGGAGAAGTCAAACCTCAGGTGCAGTGGCCGGAATGAGCGAGGGTAGCAAATAGAACCTTTTGGATTGAACAGTATGACAAACAGGCGGTGACTATTACATAGAAAGAGAGATCTGCTTCACATCTTGGTCTTCTGCTTGTCCTGCTCTAGCTCACTGAACTTATTTTTATTAAATAACACCATCTGTTCTACCATTGTAATTATGCAACTCTATATCTATTATTTATGCTCCCATTATATTAACTGAAGGTACTGGTTAATGTTTTTATGTTTAGGTTTACCTCATAATTATCTGTATGTCACAATAAAAAATTAGGTTAGTTTTCATCTATGTAGTCTTCTGTTTGCAATTAGACTGCCAGCTATGGAGGACAATGGAATTATTTCCATTTGTTTTGTTTTTTTTTCCTGCTTCTTTTTAATTATTTCTCTGTTCAATAAATAGCTGTCTGGAAATATGGGGAAATGAGCTACTTTAAAAAAGTTACTATTGTAACTGTCAGAACTTTTATATTTCAACATACAGTCATATGTTGGTACTCACTTGTCAAGCCCTATACTAACTAGTCACATTTTGACAAGAAAAAAAAATAAGCACTTGGCACTTGCTCGGGACTCGTCACACTTGCCAGAACTTGTGAGTTATGCTGCCACCCTGCAAAAGAAAATGCTTTATCACTTGTCACTTGTTCAGTACTCGTCAGTTTTGGCCCTTGTTACAAGTTTCAGAACGAATTAATGATAAATACCGAGGTATCTCTGAATTTCTTAATGTAAAGTCTTCAAAATTTTCTATGCAATTCTTCGCTTTCTTGCTATATATACATATATATATATATATATATTCAATTATTCAATGTTTGGATTTATGTGCCTCATATAGGCTCACAATACTATGCTAAATTTCCTGTACATGAGAAGCTGAAAATTCTAAAGGCTACATTTCTCAGTCTCCTCTGCAGCCAGGATTTTATACAGTTCCACCTTTACTGAGCAAACCAGTGGTGAAAGCAAGCACTGGAAGTGAAGGCTATGCAACGCTTCTTGTTACCGAGGCGGTGGAGGCATTTCATTCTTCTAGAGCAGCCACGATGGAATGTTCTAGTGTCTGGTCCCTAGATTTGTGAGCACTGAGCAAACTGATGGGGACACAGGAGGTGTTTTCTCTACAAAGTTCCCTGTTGGCTTATTTCTGACTAAGGAATGCTTGGTTTGCTGTCTCTTTCAAAAACTCTACAAACCGCCCAAGGCTCTGTAAGAAACCCTTTACTATTTAATACAGCAATTAGAGTTTGCTTTCTGCAATCAAAACCCCTGACCAGTGCGGCTAACAGTTAATGCAGCACTGCCATCTCTCATCTGGGTCATTCTCCTCCGTCATTTTCTCCTTTTTCGGTCATTTTCTCTAGCTGTCTGCATAGTAAGAAAAGGGCTGGCCTCTGTAAGATACTATAACCACATTTTATCCTAATCTTCATTAGTGAAAATTACTGATTATAATCAGCTAACTTTCCTTTATGCTAACTGCTTCAATTCTGGATTTATTGTACTTCTACTAACAAAGACACGCATTCTAACATTAATTCTTCGTCATAAATTTATATGATAGAAAAAGAACATGTACAAAGCAAAGACATGACTGGGCATTTTATCTATATTCTAATTAAAATAATAATCTCAATAAATATTAAATAAAAATGAGAAGTGCTAGAAAGTATTTTAAAAAATACATCTGTGGGTCAGAGTTACAAAAACAAAAGGAGAGAAGAAAGAGAACAATTCCGATATCTGACCTGTGCTGGTAGTAAAGAGAGATGAGGAAGACCTGGGGCCACGCCCTGAAGGACTTGGGTGTTAAAAAAAGCCAGGTCAATACATGTCCGTGTATTTCCTACATGTCTCAGAAATCAGTCTCTAAGAGCAGAAAAGGATACAGAAATGGGGACCCGAGATATGAAAGACAGGAATTAAGAATGGATATTGAGTGGGGAATAGAGCACTAGGATGCGCAAGGCAACTGAAAAGAACTTGGAAGGGAAGGACTCATATGAAGAGAAACAAAATGTGTACAAAAGGGCACATTGGACACACGGCCAATGCCATAATTTCATGATCACCTGTAGTGATATATGGACAAATAGATGGTAACTTTTACCAACTTACTTTACAAGGTTTATGAAGAGTCTTTTAAGCCAGGCTGTCATAAAGGAGTCCACGCGCACATTATACTACGCACACTGGTTTCTAAACTGTGCTCGCCAAAGTCCTAGGGGTTCGGAAATGTCTCAAGAGATCATTCCTTCTCCTGCAACCAGAGGAGCTCAGGTTTCATATGTGTTTTATATATCGGGCTTCTGTAACTTGAGTAAAAGTTTGGCTACTTAAAATATATTGAAAACAACCAACTGAAATACACTGCTCTTGCTGCAAGAGGTTAATGGCAGACAGGCATGCTTAAGGCTATCATCTAAGATACCTATTGTTTTGTCTAATCAACAACCCTTACAATATCCCCCTTTGAACCCAAGAATCAGACAGAGGCAGGATGGCATAACGGTAAAAGCAGACTCTAGAGCCAGAGTGCCTGGTTTGAACCCCACATACTAATCGCTTCCCAGGTCAGTCAATGTGGGCAAAATACTGCATCTGCAAGTGGAACAGCAGGATCCGCACGTGAAGAGCTGCTGTGAAGATTAAGTGAGTTAATGTATGTAAAGTGCTTAGAACGCCAGGCCTGTGAAAACTGCTGTCTAAGTATCAGAACTAATCGCCAGATCTGCGTATCTGATTCCATCAGCAAAGTCTTAGTTTTTACTTTCTAGGTTATTTTGATTTTTTTTTAATCCTCAAAGAAATTCATGTTGAACAAAGACAAGTCTTTTTCTCATTTTAGAATTCTACCTTCCAAGTTTTTGTCCTTCTCCACTAAAAGCCTTGAACCTCCATCGGGGTTTTACGTATTCTTGATCCTGATGGTCCTCCATATCCAAGTTCACCTGGCCACCATGAACCAGTCGCTGAAGCTCCGGGGGAATTTCTCTTAAAAAGGAGAAAACGGGTTTTAGTTAACTTTTGAAAAAAATGAATCAAGTTGTGAGCTACACTGGAAAACCACAGTTTGTGTAAATTGTAACGCAAACATTTCTGTGATGATTGGTTAGATATCTTAAAGTTGCATCACATTTTTCCTTAGTGATTCTCAAAACAAGGAGCTTTTTTTGTTGTCATAGTCATCTTGGAGTGGTTCGGACAAACTGTGAGACAGCAGTTCTTACCTAAATGAACACTAGAAAATTCCTCTGAGGACACATAGTTAAGGCAGATATTTTTTTCTAAACTCTCTGAAGGAAGTCTGCAAAGTGATAGGGGTGTTTTTGATTACTGCGTGACTCCTGAGAGCTGCTGTCCAGTCAGGGCGGGGACGAAAGCTGCTCTGGCGTGGGGGGTCATCTTGCACGAGGAAGACGTGGCTCAGGTCCCACTGACCTGCTGCATGCCCTGCCAGAGAGTCTTATGGTGCCAACGCTATGTCTGAGCCTAAAACCTAAGGCTTAGGCTCTGTCTTACATAGAAGCAAAAGCTCAAAAACTGTTTTTTTGTTTTTGTTTTTTGGTACTGTATTAATATGCTTTGAAATTTCCATCTTCCATATAAACTAAGAGAAGATTACAACTTGTTTTATTTAAAACTTGACCAAGTCCATGACTGCGACACCACTTATAGTAATGAAGTTGCCAACTTCACAAACCTTATTATTCTGTTTTTAGGTCTGTCCCATTTATATAAGAAGTCCTAGACTGCACATAGGTGCAAACTATCTGACTGTTTTATCTTCTGGTGTGGTCATACCCAGGCATTTAGAAATTGAAATATGTATAATTTTATAGTAAATTACTTTCTTTTATTCCTTGAATATTTTAAAGATATAATTTACATTATTTTTTGAAATGTTACGTATTAGGTAATTTTTTTTAAAAGATTTTATTTCTTTATTTTTAGAGAGAGGGGGAGGGAAAAAAACATCAACGTGTGGTTGCCTCTTGCATGCCCCCTACCAGGGACCAGGTCTGCAACCCAAGCATGTGCCCTGACTGGGAATCAAACCAGCAACCCTTTGGTTCATAGGCCTGAGCTCAATCCACTGAGCCACACCAGCTGGGCAGATGATATTATTTTTGAGTTCTCCTTTGATGATGATAAAGATGGTGTCACAAAATATTTGTTTTAAAAAGGGGACAATGATTACACAGTAGATAATAATTATCTGACATCATTCACTGTTTTCAAGGAGTCTTTTCTAAAATTGTTCTTGATCATAATTTGCACTTGAAGACATGGTGTGGTTCAAATTAAAAATTTAGCCCTGGCTGGTGTAGCTCAGTGGATTGAGCACGAGCTGGGAACCAGAGGGTCCCAGTTCGATTCCCAGTCAGGGCACATGCCTGGGTTGCGGGCCAGGTCCCCGTGAGGGCCATGTGAGAGGCAACCATACATTGCTGTTTCTCTCCCTGTCTTTCTCCCTCCCTTCCCCTCTCTCTAAAAATAAATAAAAATAAGATCTTTATTAAAAAAAAATTTTAGTATACCATGATTGCATGAACAGTAGCCTACAAAGTTCAGAGATTATTTTCATTTCATTAGTTTTGATCTACAGTATATTATATGTATCATCAATGTTTTCTTCCACCATCTTGAAATAAGCATCAATTTCAACAGTATTGTTGATCTTCACTTAGCAGATCAACACTTTGCCTACTCAGTCACTCCCAGCTCTTCCCAGAGATTCTGCAGTGTTCCATGTCCATAGCATTGACTTAGACTATTACATCCTTGTATTTATCACTCACCATATACTGCCCCCAGGACAGCTTCCCACCTTTCTCAATGACTTCAGCATATCACTAATACCATCTCCTGTGCTGTTTTTTGTTTTTGTCTTTGTATCCTGATATTATCTTTGTAGAATGCAAGCTGACAACTCATGCTAATTAGTATTCTAAAATACCTTTCCTTCCAAGTACCTTCAGTATTTCAACTCCAATGATTTCATCTTCACTCCACTGACGACACTCTCCTTGGACATATTTCATCGCTTGGATGGGCGGGGAAGCCCTTCCTCCGGTTCCTGGGTAGAGTATAACCTCCAACTCCAGTCCCTTCACTGCTACTTAAATCTCCCAGTTCCTTGCCAATATCTCAGCAAAATATCTTATCCTTCAGAAATAAGAGCTAGGGAGCATGATGTCCTTCAGATGGGTCAGAGTACTGCATATCCAGTTCACTTTCATAAATTATAACTTCAAACTAACCTTTTGAAATCTTCTGCGAGGAGTAATGCCACTTTAAAAGATTTCTAATATAAGTTGCTGAATTTCAGGCATACATGCAATGAGAGTCACCCTGTCAACAGTAAGCAGGACAGTGGCTTAGTGGATGGGCAGCTACATGCTAATCAATTCACTGACTTACTACATTGAGATGCTGCTTCTTAGAGTTGGGAACATAGCTTCATCAGACTTTTAAAGGGACCAAAGCCTTACTGCCTCCCCACTCCCCAAGTTGAAAACCAGCAATGCAGTATGTCCTTTATCTACTTAAAAAGACCCTTCCCCAGGAACCACTCACATAATATAACTCTTAACCAGCAGTGCCCTACTGAACAGCAGTCTGCTAAAAAAAAAAAAAAAAAAAATCAACTCTAAGTAACACATTGAACACAGAAAATAGAGCTTACCCTCTTTTAACAGACTCCAGAAATTGAGCATTTGTTGGGTCATTGTAAGGTCTCAGTTCTCCATCATCTAAACTGAACCCATTGCTCCACAATTTAAGCAAAACCTGAACCTTTTGAGCATAGGGAAAAAAAGATAAATTAAAAAATCTATCGCCATCAAACAATTTTAAGTTTCAAATGTGATATTTCTCAACAAATTAAATCATTTACTTAATTTAAAATATGGAGTTATTTCTACTATTCTTTATCCACAATTAAAATAAAGACATAAATGAAACAATATGTGTTTGCTAAACCGATTTGTATTTAGCTTAACAAATGGACAACGGCTGAAATACTGAAGACCGCACAGGTCCCACACCTGGCCCCTGGCCTTGAAGTAAAATGATTTCTAGTTCATTGAGAAAACGAAAGCAGTAAGAGCATCCAGGTGACACTCCACACCCACCCTTCTCTTTCTGGGCCCAGTTTTCTGGTACAGAGCTTACACATTCATTCCAAGAGGCAAGAGAGAGTTTCTAGTGACTCTCCAAGGCTAACCTACACGTTTAAAATGAAGTTATAACTACAAAATTTCAAAAGGTAATAGAAATAATGACTTAAGGTGCTGTTATATTTACAACTTAGCTCATTCTGTATTATGACAGTACACCATTTCTAGTAATTCTTATCATCTGCATGCAAGCTTGTTTTACAGTGACTCATATATATATTCTTTCAACAAACAGTTATATGTTTATTTTTGTAAGGCACGTCCGGGATACAAAATATAAAATTAGAGACTGAAAACATACACATTAACATTTTAATCCATGTTTCACAAATTAAGAAAACAAAAAGAGATATGCATATAACCAATTTTTAATTTTAAAACAAATAGTAGTAACCAGAGGCCAGTATCTGTAATTTCTCATTTGGGTTACTATACCCACATCTTGCAGCTGGTTTTCTCCATAGATGTACTCAGACTGCTCACGAAAGGAGCTACCCAATCTGTATCCTCCACCTGTGAAAGACTAGAACACACAGCAAGTGAGCTGAAAATTCACTAAGGCTTAGTAAGCAAAATCTTACGATAATGTGTGATACATATTTTAAAACTAGATAAAACTGTAACTAGTCAAACTGGTTTGTAATTTCTAGGAAGACGTTATAAGAAAATTAAAGTCTTATGTTACAGAGAAGTGTATTCAAGTAAGAAATTATGTCTCTTTCCATAAAAACATTAGTAATTCAGGGGCAGAAATAATTTAAGCCAACCTTAAACTAAAAAATGCATATATGCACTGAAATGTAAATTTTTAAGTATAAACAGATTTTTAAAAGCCATCACTAATATTTTATGACAAGTCTTATAATTAAAACTATAATGTTTAAATCATATTTCACAAAGTGAGTCATAAAGAAAAACTTTTATAAGCGGGTACAAATTACCCTGAAGAAAAGCTCTATACTTATTTATACATTGCTTTTTATTCAACTTTAACAAGTCAACTATGACTGTGCTTTTTATTTTGCTATGCTGACCACCAGGCCTTCTGTTTTTCAGGAAGGATAGCTTATGAGGTTAAAAACTCCATTCATTTTAACTGCCATTTATATCATAAATGAGCTTTTAATTATCGGATTGGTTTCTTTTCTATGGACTAAATTATATCAATTCCATATTTTCAGAGAACTTTCAAGAACCAAAATTACCTTAGATTTCACTAAAAAAAGAACTTCAAGCTAGTGGTAAATAACAAAAACTAAAAATTTATTTTTCATTTAAAATAGTGTTTCTCAACAGTGATGTCTCTCCCAACGACACATATCCATTCAAGCACAGAGGAAAGCTACTGATCTGTAATATCTGAGATGATGTGGTAGTTTAGAAAATTTCCCCAAACGATTTGACAGGGAAAATCAGGTGGAGAAATGTTAATTATGAAGACACATGATAATTAACACATAGAAATACACCAGAAGTTTTCTTTAATATACCAATACTGTGCCTATAGTTTTGCAGAAATTGAAGAATGTACAAAAACAATCCAATGAAGGAAAAAGAGCCTTTTCAATAATGGTGGAGCAACTGGTCCTGTACTATGTCAAAATATGAACCTTGACTTAAATTTTATGTAAAATTAACTCAAAATGGGTCCCAGGTTTCAATGGAAAATGTAAAACTATGAAATTTCTCTAGATATCACAGAGAGGATTTTGGGACCTAATGTTAGGTGAGGAGTTCTTAGACAAGACACTAAAAGAATAACCTATTAAAAAAAAAACATAAATTGGACTTTACCAAAACTTTTGCTCTATGAAAAACCCGGGTAGGATGAAAAGACAAGCTACAGTCTAGGAGGAAGTATATGCAAAAAAAATCTTACAAAGAATCCACATCTATTCAAATAAATAACTCAAACAATTTTGTTTATAACAAAACAATCCAATCTGAAAACGGGCCACAGTCATGAAGAGACGCTTTACTAACGAGGATAATAAAGACAGTGGCAAATAAGCACATGAAGAGATATTCAACATGTAACTGTTAGGAAAATGCAAATAACATTAGCCATTGGGGAAAGGGGGAAATGTATGGAAGGTGCACAGGACCTTTCTGTATTACATTTTGCAAATTCCCGTGAGTCTATAATTATTTCAAAATAAAAATGTAAGTAGAGGATTCACATAAAAATGAAAGAAACTGCCTCAAATTTCAATCATTAATAGAAAGATTATAATCTTATGAAAAAGAATCAAATATTTAAAAGAGAAATATATAGATAGAAAAAAAGAATGCTACATAATATGAAAAAACCTATAGAGGACATAAAAAATATAAAGAGCATACTTAGTTTTAAAATTGAGCATTACCTTAGATTTGTCATCACCTGAAGCTCTTGTGGCTTCATTCAGAGGGACAGCCCCATGTTCCCTTGCCTCTTTGAAAAGTTCATTCACAATTTTCCCAGTTGAAGGTCGAGCTATATGTAACCCACTGTATTCATGCTCACTTGAATAGAACCTTTAAATATCACAGTTCATGAATAAAAACTTAGAATACAGACATAAACTACTTTAAAGTAAAAAGCTACACAGTCTTAGAACAAAAGTTTTATTTAAAAGGAAAAATGTATATGCCTTCTGTGGAAATATTTAATTTTAAATGTAGGATTAAAGAATTAAATAGTGCCCTGGC